>PYXC01002641.1:5230000-5267500 GCA_015244755.2 Tenualosa ilisha | reverse complement strand
CAGGAGTCTGCAGCTCATCTGGAGCTGAACCCATTCCAGCTATTGTCTGAAAACTGTCACCAAAAACTCAGGAACCAATCACACACCTTCTTATCCAGCATAAGCAGGGCTTTATACAATGATAGGCGGAGCAGTGCGTTACACAAGACCAGTGATGGCATCAGCGTATAATATGGACATGTATTTTCCTTAAACTCCGGCCACGTTCAAAACATATCTCTGTTATTTGAGCTCCCCAAATGATGACAGTAGAAAAAAATGGTTGACAGTTGAGAAAATTCATTCATAATTTTGAAAAGAAATCAAAAAGTGATTTACTGTAATTAGTTACATTACTTTGTTAAAGTAATCACACTACTAATACATTTTAGGTAGGGTAACTTGTACTTAACACATTTTCAAGGTAACTTTCCCAACACTGATAACAGAGATACGTGTTGAACATGGCCGGAGTTCTCCTTTAACTGAGAAACTGCATTTAAAGGTGCCCTGCCATACATCTATATGTATTTCAAATAGTTCTCTGAGGTCTCCAAACATGGTATGTAACTGTAGTTGGGCTGACAATGGTCCAAGGACACCTTGACACCATTATATGCAACCTATTTAGATAGGGGTGGCGGAATAAATGGTAAATGATATAAATCTGGCCAACGGTATGGATTTTTATTATGACGGCCTACCGCACTAATGCCATTCAGATTTGGTTTTGATTGCATTAGCTTATGTGTTCATATACTGTAGACATACACTTTCAAACTAGCACTTGCAAGTACAAAAACAAGACATATACGTTTCATTTCATACAGAGACTTTATTAACCATCATGTAACGTATGGAGTTACATTTGTGCCTCTTTTATGAGCGAGCAGTAGAACAATTTGAGCGCAGAAAAAGAAATTTGAGCAAGCACACAAATGATATTTTGAGGAAATATTAAACTTGAGCATGAAGAATTTGTAATTGAGCAAACAGAAGTCTATCCTGTGCTCCACAAATGTCTTTTCATGTTTGCTAAGATCAATATGTATGCAATAGCAGCCCCCTTTTATTCAGTTTCACTCTACGCGCTCACATGAACTGTTCTGCTCCAGAGATTTCTTTGATCAATTTGACCTGTGCGCTTGCTCACAAACTGTAGAATGCGTTACATTTGTACCACAATTGTAAACCAAACAGAAAATTCAGGGGAGGTAAATTCTCCTTGGCTGCTGAAGTCTAGGGCGGAAAGCCTAGCATCGTTTCCTGTCAGTAGTTCCTTTAAACAAATCCAAATGCTACTTTGAGGGTGAACATGAAGCCCTTGCAATGCATACTAAGCTTACCATTTAAGTAATGAATAAAATGTTTGCCATGCTAAATGTCCACAAAATCAACTTGGTAAAAGAAGGTGACGTTAGTTTCAAGAAACATACTTACAGCATTGTAACTTAGCTAGCACTAGTTAGGTTACAAAGCTGTAAGTTAAATTACGTGACTTGCAAGTTCAATTTAACAGTCTATACTTCTGTCCTACTTTATTTTTTATTATTTATAACAACATTAGAAGTAAGATAACAGTTTCTTCCCTAGCAGTAAGGTTGTTAAATGTCAAATATATGTATGTCTTGGTTTGGCACATTGTTTTGAATTTAGCAGGATCCAGTGTGAAATGGGCTACAAACTGGAGGCCAATGCTGTACAAGAACGAGCTGAGAGGGTGCGTGGGCACTGCAAGTTAATGGAAAACATGCACTGCTATTACCTAAACCACGTCCATCCGGGCAAAATGCAGTGCCTTTAGGGAGTCCCAAGCACTGATCTCTAAAGAGTAATGTTATAATGGAATATTATTCTTTCAGTGGTCAGTGATGCCAAGTGATGAAAGTTCCATGGTGCGTCACTATGTGGTGCCCGAGTGAAACATCTATTTGACAAAAAGGGCCCACACGTTCCATTTCTATACCCTAGCCACTTTCAATTGCCCCCTTTATAAAGGGGGATTTATACAGGAATATCTTAGGACGTCTTTTAGTTTAATTAATTCTGTATGTTGTATTTTTCCTTTAAAGATGTCCTGAATGTTTTTAATTTAAACATTTAACATTTTTAATTTAATTTTGTTGAATTCTGCTTTCAATTAGTAGACTAATGATTTGACCAGACAATATTTGACACGTCTTAGAGGTTGATGTTGGAGGGCTCAACCCAATATTATTTTGGGCTCTAATCTTTCAGAAATCAGTGAATTAGGTAATGATTTTTGGAGAAAAATGCAACTTGTCTCAGTCTCATCTGATCAATAGGCCTGCTGCACATTTGAAATTGTATTTAAGAGTTATGTGAAGCTATATCGCAAAATATACTGCATACCGTCTATGCTTGAAATTAGAAATTTTAAGACATATTGCCCAGCCCTATATTCAAACCGCCCTAGAGTCAAGGGCCTCATTTTTCTGCCAATGATAATGAGCTAGCCTGATTTGCTGCTGTAACATGTCAGTGTTGCAAGGCAAGTTGAGTGAATTTTTACATGAGTTTTTTATGTCAGAATTGTGACCACAAAAAACGCTGCAATATGAGAGGAAATGGAGGACGACATAGTCGATAATATACACATCCACCAATTGCTTGGAGATTGTAAACAGACACTTTGCAACGGTAAGCTTGTAATGTGTAGGGTTTCACACTAGCCAACACAACCTGCTTCATTATCACAAGGTTACTGTTACAATCACAGGTTAAAGCTCACAAAGCCTGTTGTAGTCACCAAAGTTGACAAGTCATTCTTTTCAAAATGTGCTGGATTCAGAAACAATAATGGACTTCTCCAAACTTTCACTGTAGCTGTTTGTTCCAAACTAAAAAAGAGACCTTGCTGTTCTGCCTGTTGTCTTTATTTCACAGATATTCAGTGATCTAGCATAGTTAGGATTTTGTAGGGCGGGCAATAATCAAATGCAGGAGAGCATGAAATGGGTGAAAATTCAGTGCCATCCGTCAGTGGCTCAAGGGTTGGGCAATCCTACATAAAAATGACCAAAAAATAACCATACTTTGACTTTATGGACTCATTTATATCACTAACAACAATATTTTATGTATAGGTCTACATTAAGTGCAGCAAAAAAGCAAAATACACAATTTTGGCACCAGCTTTTCTTTCCATTTTGAAAACAAAACGATTGTCTTGAATTTGAATTAATGCAGTTGGTTAAGTGCATCTGGTAAGTCATTTGGTTTTTCATTAATAACTCTAAATTTATCAAGACCCTTTTGACCAAAATGTCACATACGCCCATATGCTTCCCAACCCTCGATATGAGGCATGACTGAATCGATTTGTTGGCACTCCCCAGAACCTTTTCACACATAGGGATTTTTACTTAATTTATAGCAGCAGGAAGTATATTATACTTAATGCATATAAATAACTTAGTTAAAAAAACACCAAACCACCATGGTAGTAAAATTGCACATTTGGCTTCACAAAAGTTAGATAGAAGTGGAGGCGCATACACTTGCAGTGTGAAGAAATGGAAAGTCATACTCACAACATTGACTATGAATACTGACACGCAACTTCTGATGCTAAAGGCAGCAACATACACAGCCCATAACCATCTAGTCTAGTATAATACAGCTCTCTGGGGAGCTGCAGTGAGGTCTTGGAACTATAAGACAGGAAGTGGCCCGTGAGGTGAGGTGTGGGTGATGTGTTAGGTGTGATAGCCAGGGTCTCAAGCAACATCTGAGGCATTTACATATCAGTTCTCCCATTGAACAGTTTTTTTGACACACAGTAAAGGTAATACACTACTACTAACACTTCTGCTAACTAACTAATCACCAAGGGAAATGTTCAAGGCAAGTGTCTCAAAGCTGTAGTTTATGTAGTGCAGAAATTATCAGTCTATCCAGCTGTTTATGGAGTAAGTATATCCAGGTTACTGTAAGAGCCGCTTTTGGAATACTGCTTTTGGAAAGCTTCAACAAGTCAAATAACAAAGGATACAAACTGAGAAATAGCTTTTTTATAATTTGCTTTAGAACTACACTACACTATAACTTACTTCTGTCATGCCCATCAAGCTGACAGGTTCACTTACAGTTTGCAGGACTGTGAACCATTGTGGTCAAATGTGTGAACAAGCAGAGTCTGCTATAGAGACTTTCTTAGACCACACACAAGCACAGCACATCAACAGCCTTTTGTTGCTTCTTTGCAGAAAATATAAAATACAGAACATACAGAGCATACAGTATTGTGTGTGTGTGTGTGTGTGTGTGTGTGTGCGTGCGTGCGTGTGCATGCGTGTGTGTGTGCAAAGCATGTGTGCGTGCGTGTGTGAAAAGTATGTGTGCATGGGAATTTCCTTTGTTTCTTTCTCTCTTTCAGTGTCTCTCTGACCTCTAATCACCCACAGTGGCACAAAGTGCAATGAGTTCTGCCACCACTGTCATTTCTAAATGAAGCAACATGTGAACCAGTGGGGTAATATTTATTAGTTTTCCCTTTTTCAAATTCATATTTAAATCATTCACTCTATCAATTCTGTAATTATTTTTGTAATGTGAGGCAGGCCCCTGTGTCTAGACTGTATAACCCACTAGTAATAAGATATGTAGATTTTGTAAAACCTGTGTGAGATTTGAACCGAGCCATGACCATGTTGTGCTGTCTTTTCCATTCAGTAGATGGCACTGTTGACTCCAGCTTTTTCTACTTCAGGCACTCTCCACACTCTCAGTGTCAGAAGGAAGTGTATGTGTAAGTATTGTTTTGGTAGGTTTGAATAGATGTCTTTATATGTCTAAGTCAGTATATAGGGTATGTAGTGTAGAGAAGTGAGAGAGCAGTCAATGGATTTGGTAAACATCACTTACTCAATCAGAATCAAATCATGATGTCATGATTACTTATTCAATCAGAATCAAATCATGATGTCATGAAGAAAAGAAATGCATTCCCATGTATAGCCCTTCCCCATGTATTAAATTAATGGAATAAGACATTTTGCCAAATCAATGCATTGACCTTCGTTAAAAAGAATATGCAGATGCACCTTGACTGTAGCCCAGCATCCATTTTAGTATTAGGGTTTTTGTTTTTCTTGTGATTTCCTCAAATCAACTGCTCCTCTTTCATTCATGTACTCATTAAAGTCTGGGACTCCTCTACTGGATTCAGACTGGTGGCCTGATCCACTGATCCAGATCATATTGAAAGTGACTGGAGCTGCTGGAACATCGGCCCATTACTGCAGAGTAAACGGAACACAGAGACAAAAAAATCAAACTCAACAAACAGCAGGAGAGTGATGAAGCCCTAAGAGAAGCTTCACCTCAGAGGAGGGTTGACTATCAGTCTTCAGCTTTTATACTTGCACTTCACTTGTATAGACTTATGCACCAAATGTGTGTGTGCACGTGTGTGTGTGTGTGTGTGTGAGTATTTGTGTATGTGTGTATGTGGATGAGTACTGCAGAAATAGATGAAGGATGCAGAATGTTTCATTCTAACAGATGTAGCTCATACTCTATGTCCCTGCATTAAGTCTCTGACATGAATGGCTGCATGATAATCATAAGAGATCTTTTTTTCCCTTAGGGCTACCAGTTTATTAACCAAGCAATTTGATATTTTGCTGAGCAACCAAACATGTGAAACAAATGAAATCCCACCCCAAGTGCCCAGTGTCAAGTCCACTGCATGTCTGTCTCTCACCAGCTTTCTAATTATGCACACAGCAGCCTAACCCCCCCTCTAATGGCCATGTAACATCAAGCCAATCAAAAATGTGGATGCAGTTCTGGGTGCACAGCCTGCTTTTACTTCTGGGCTGAGCTATCTTTGTCCATCTGTCTCCGGCCGGGCCTGGCAGAGTCTGATCTGGAGCAGTGTGTGTTTGTGTGTGTTTCTGTGTGTGTGTGTGTGTATGTGTGTGTGTATGAGAGAGAGAGATTGTATATGTGTGTGAGAGAGAGAAATTGTGTGTGTGTGCGTGTATATATGTTTGAGAGTGTGTGTGTGTTTGTGTGTGCACTTCTCTCTAATGAAAGCGCTGGCTGGCTGGCTGGCTGGCTGATAGCTCCTGGCTACGTAAGCACGCTGCCTCGCCAGCCCCTGTCTCTGCTGTGCCCTTGTGGGCACAAACGCTTTGTTTTATGTGTCAGTTTATTAATAAATGACATTGCGGCCGAGATGATGATGCTCTTGCCCTTGAACGCTTTCAATACAGCGTCATAGGAAGAGTTTTAAACTCCCATCACACACAACAGAGCATTCCACAGAGAAGCCTCATAATGGAACTAGTTTCAAATGAACTAAACTGAATACACCATGAAAACTGTAGAGAACCAACTTGAATTTTTCAGCAACCCAGAAGGGAAAAAAAACAAGAATAGGTCAGCTCTGTCCATGGAAATTAAAATGAATTAATGTTGTGCACTGTAATAGATTTTCGATTAAGTTCAGCAAATGTGCTGCCTGAAAGACATAAGTGATATTTCAGTCTTTTGAAGCAAGTCAGTAAATTGCTTATACGTTTAAATGAGAAGTCTGTAAAATGCTTTTGAAAAGATAAACAGACTGTTTAGCGAACTGGGTTACTGCCTCCCGTACTGAGCATGGCAAACTGCTTATTCTCAAACACTAATTTGGCTTAGGCTTTCTCTGTTTGATCATGTGTGTGGTAACTGTCATTGAAAAGGCCCTTTGGAACACTGCCTGACTATATATGTGTGTCCTGGGGTTGCTTTGATGATATGGAGAGGTGGGTGGCTTAGTCAGTGGGGTGGTGGGACTGGTTTATTAAAGTAAAGGGATATATAGCTCTCTAGATTGCTGTGCATATGCACAGCAGAGGTATAGAATTATAGATATATGCATGCATGTTATAAGTTCCCATATTCAACAGATACATATATGAAGTAGGTCCTCAGACAGACAGTATACTGTACGGAATGGAAGATTGTGCTTTTAAGCCTCCTAACTATGATAAAAACATCATAATAGATTGTGATGAAGTGGCTACAGGTTTTTGGCTTAGTGAAAATGGAGTATAGCGCTTATGTGTAGCTATGGAGGCCCGTTAACTAAGACTCTTGTCCTTGATTAGGATTTAATTTGAGGGCAGTTAAAGGGACCACTGTTATTTGCCCATTTTATGCTTCCATGTAGTGGTTCAGCACGGCTTTGAGTGCCTGTCCAGAGGACACAACGCTGCAATGCTAAGCAGTGTAATGGACTTTATTATGACCATTCTATTCCATGTGATAATTGCTAGTTCATTTGAAACACTGCCATTACTCTGACGGTAATGGTACTCTATATTAAGGCATGGGAATTGTCTACAGCAGACGATGGAGAGCTACGGTTTCATGGAAATGGCAGTTTCATGGTTCCGACAAGGCAAAGGCATTACTGAAGGTGTGTGTGTGTGTGTGTGTGTGTGTGTGAGAGAGAGAGAGAGAGAGAGAGCGAGAAAGAGACAGAGAGAGAGAGAGATTATGTGTTTCTACTGTATGTTTGTAAGAGTGGATTTGTGTGTGTGTGTTTTTCTGGACCAAGGACTTGGATAGATTGGACAAACTGGCAAAGGTAATGTGTAGATAAAAGGCTGAGAGCATATGCACTGGACGGATGGGGATCACATGACAGACCAAGAACAGAAAATGAGAGGAAAATAAAAACAGATGAACAGAAAAGAGAAGAGGAAAAGAAAAAGGAGCTGAATTGGCATGAGTGACAAGCCTGCTGCCCTGCATGTGCCGATAGCTATACGGCATTTGCATAGATGGGTTAATCTGCCTCTCCAGATCTGCATGAGGTAGCCTCCCTCTGGATAGACCCCCCTGGCTTTACTTAGGCAAGAAAGCTCTGTACATCAATCAAAGCTCTTGGTGGAGGTGCATTGGGCCATCAGTAATCGGAAAATTATTTCATTCAAATGATTTCCCTATTCACACCACAAGCCTGGTGTTAGAGTTGCAGCTGTGGTTTCAGACCGCTTTTATTTTGGCACGCATGTTAATAGGTTGGAGTTGGCACGCTGCGTGACATGCACAGCTCAGACTTTATGCAAACATGAAACACAGCTAGAAAATGGGAGGTATGCTGTTTATTTACACGGTCGGTAAGTATCTTAGAAACAGTAAAACTGGGGTTGGCAGCAACAGTGTTGGACTAGAGATGCTTCTGGTGTAACTACAAATGCACATAACCATGTTGCAACTGTGACTGTATGCTTACATCCTGATTGCAGAATGAAACAGGCTTCAAAACTACATTTCAGAAGTGTGTCTAAATGAAACTTGGATCAGTGTCAAAATAAAAGCCAAAGTTGTGTATTCAGGGAAATGCTTCATGACATTGGAGTCCTTATCTTAAAACATGCCATTAGTGTGATGCTTGGCTAATTGATGTCCATTTATTAGCACTAGAGGACATTCTCATTCACTGTCTCAACAAAAGACTGCGGGCAACACAAGGTCTCATGTGAAAAGCAGTTACTTATGATTTTGAACTCTTTCAAACTTACTCCGTTAGACACAAAAGCACAAGCACACAAACACACACACACACACACACACACACACACACAGACACAGAGTACAACTGAGTTGAGTGCTGCCCTCCCCCTTGATCTCTCCTCAGGTGTTGCATTTATATTTCTGATAAACTGCATCTGGTGTGGAGGCTGGACCTGCCTGGGTTGATTCAGTTTTGAAAGCCCAGCTCTTATTTTACAAGGCTACTCCGAAGGTGAGCACTCTGGAAGGTCAAACACTTGTTATATTTTTCTTAAAAAAAAAAAAACTCCAAGAAAGAGAAGAATTGTGCTGTGCCCATTGGAGCCCAGCAGCCCTGGTGTGGAGAAAGGCTGATGCGTCTGTGATTAATTTCTTCCTTTCCGCCTGTCTATCCCATAGGGGACCAAAAATGAGAGATGAGGAGACAGAGAAAGAAAGAGAGAGAGAAAGAGAGAGAGAGAACAGGGAATTTAAAAGGACAAAGATTCACAACAGTTTCAAAAACAGAAAAGCAGTTAGTGGCCGAAGGACACACAGGGAGAACAGAGTTAGAATATCCTTTCTCGTTTTTTACTTTCTCTCATTCACTTTGTCGCTCTTTTCCTTTTTCTTCCCATCTGCAATTCCCCCTTCTCCTCTCCTCTATCCCCCTATCTTTTAGCTACCCCTATTTTTCCCTTCCGTGTCACAGAAACCCTGAATAAAACATCCATACTGGTGGTCGGCTGAAACAGTGGTACTGGACTCTTTTTTTTTTTTTCCCCAGCACCACTTCGCCTCTACATGATTCATGAAGCAGCGTGCACCGAAGGCTCGCATGTCAATGCCGCCAAGGCTGTGCTTTGTATTCATGGGTAATTGTGAGACTCGAGTACAGCTGCTCACTGCCGTTTGCCCAGAGTGTTAACCTTGTCCAAGGGCACAGTGGCACGAGAGGCCCGCGTCAACATCCTGCCCTAATAGACGGCAAAACCCCTGGTTGGGCCACTGGGTGCTTTGAAGAATTCCACTGGTGTCTGTTCTAGGCTCGTGTAATGTCTCCAGTGTGGTTCTGTAAACAGGAAACTCCTGTAAACCAGTTTGTTAAACTGAGTCAGGCCTGTCTTAACTGTAAACTATATTATATACTTTTAATACTTTCAACTTTTCTAACACTAGGAGGACAGCATCAAGCTGATGAGCTGGAGCAAAGGTCTATTGGAGGTTTCATTATTAATGTAGCAGGAAGTAGTTCCTTGCTCCACTATTATCTGTATGCTGCTGTTAGTGGATTCAGACCTTGAGCTCAGCCAAGACCATTGAGGCCGTCCCCATTAATGGGGCTACATTCAGTATATGGATAAACTGAATAAACGGAATTGAGCAAGCAGTCATTGCAAGAAAGTCCATCCAGATAGAGAATTTTTTTCCACTGTAGATTAACAATATTTAAGCTTGCCACTTAAAACATCAGTGCAACATTGACAATCACATTGTGCAAAATGGCATTGTGAATAGAATACACAATATGTTTGACCTTCATCAGGCATATGGTTATATCTTCCTTTCAAGTCTCCTTCCAGCAAGTAGAGCTGCTAGGGTGGTTCTGCAGAGGCGTCACAGGAAGAACGTCAGCTTTGTGGCTCTCTGTAAGTCTGCACCAGGAGAGCTGCCTGGAAAGTTGTTTGTACACCTACAGAGATACCACCCCAAAACAGATTGAGTCATCAATTATGTATCTCCGAAACACGTGCAGTATATGTTTTAGGCCAGGCCCTACACCCTGTAGAGTGACCCAAGAATGAAAAGAGCATTAAGATAAACCAACTCCAGCCCAGGGAATAACTCTGGGTTGGACTTCAATAGAAGAAAAGAGAAACCAGAGATGTGGTTTCACTGAAACAAACATGGATGTGTGAGGTGTATGTTAGCGTGGGCATCCCTGCTAGCATGTGAATGTGTGTTACAGGTATGTCCACGTGTGTGTGTGTTATAGGTATGTCCACGTGTGTGTGTGTGTATGAATGTGTGTTGCAGGTATGTCCACGTGTGTGTGTGTTATAGGTGTTTCCGCGTGTGTGTGTGAATGTGTGTTACAGGTGTGTCTGTGAGTGTGTATGAATGTGTGTGTGTGTGTGTGTGCTCTACAAATTTGCATTTGAGTTATCACAGGTTTATGCGGGTAAGATATGGGCTCAACTGAACCAGATCAGCATATCATCAGTTTAATTCCATACTGCTGTCAAAGACAGCCCATTTGCTGTATGTGTATGTGTGTGTGTGTGTGTGTGTGTGTGTGTGTGTGTGTAGGCAGCATGCTCCTCAGCATAGGGGCTCACAGACAGAGGAACAGAAACATGATTCCATCTGTCTCATTACTTTTCTTTTCATGTCATCTTTTTTTTCCTACCTTCATCTCTCCCTCCTCACAGAGATCCTGTGATCCCTCCATCTCTCTGTCCTCGTTCCCATAATTCTTACTGAAAAATATACCTCCTGCTTTTTGTCTCTTCATCTGTCCATTCATCATCATTTCTTCCTGACTCCTTTATTCGTTCTGTCTGTTTAATGCTTTGGTCTTAGCTCTCTAAATCTGTCTTTCTTATCATTCATTCTTTCTCTCCTCCGCCTTGCTTTGCATCACTTCTTTCTTTATTATCTATCTCTGTCTCACTCTCTCTCTCTCACACACACACACACACACTCACACACACACTCACATACTGAGTTGCCTCTCTGTTCAAGGCGGCCATTAAAAGCCACCTGTTCGATTTGTGGGATATAAAACAGAGAAAGACAGTTTATAGGAGCCTTAGGCTGAAGAAACCCATTATGTGTGTTAATTCCTAAATGACCCAGAGACTACTGCTGGGCAAGAGACACACACACACACTCACACAAACACACATGCTCTCTCTCTCTCTCTCACACACACACACACACACAACTCATCATGGAAGAGTGGAACAGACAAGTGCAACTCTTTACTTCGTTACCAAGACTACATACACAGGGAGAAAATAAGGTATAATATGGCCCTATTGCATTGTCATGTCTTGTGACAGTGGGAGTGGGTGCTGTGGTATTACTCAGGCACTACTTACGCATTTCAATCTACACACACACACACACACTGTTCTTCTGGCTGGCTGGCTGGCTTGTCGGCCAAATTCAGAGAGCACATATACCACATCAAGACCAAGTTCTGCTCTCTTTGATCTCACTAATTGCTGATGACTTAACAAGTACTCTGACTGCAGGAGACAAGGCCTTACAATGTGTCTTTGGTGTGTGTGTGTGTGTGTGTGTCAGTCTATCTCAGTGTGAAGAAAGGGGAGGGCACCAAAGACATTGATTTTCAGTTTGTACGTGTACCTGCATGGCATCCATAACGGATGAGGATGAATTTCCATATAAATTTTTTCCATATGATTCAGTGAGGGGAGCCAGCCATGTTGTCTTCTGTGAGTAGATAACTGCTAGCCTGCAACCACTGCATGATTGAAATTCCCAGCACAAAGTTTTGTGTTTTTGTTTGTGTGTGTGTGTGTGTGTGTGTGTATGTGTCCAGTAGCTCCCTTTCATGCCCTGGGCAGGCCACACAAACCTGCGTAGGTGCTTCCGAGACACTTAGATGTGGATATTTCTTTTGGGTGTGGTATGGGGAGGAGAATTGCTAATCTTATGTGGTGTTGGTAGATATCACAGTGTCTCCAGGGGGGGACTAGCTGGAATCGGCATCTAGAATGCACTCTGAAGACATGCCTTTGACTTTGATGTGTCTGTCACGCCACCCCCCACCCCTCTTTCTCTCCCTCTCTCTCTTTCTTTTGGCATGATGTCTTGCCTTGACAGACAACTGGGAAATGTTTGTGTGTTGTTTGTGTGTGTGTTGTGCGTGTGTGTTGGCCTACATAGACTAGTGTGTGTGTGTAAGAGCTGTAACATGGAAGTGTCTGTGAGTCTAGGTGTTTGTGCTTATATGCCCTTGAACTTGCTGTCATCTTGTCTGTCCATATCTATGGTCTTCTATGCGTGTGTGTGCGTGTGTGTGTGTGTGCGTATGTGTGAACATCATACTGCGAATGTGATTGTTATGCATGTGTGTTATTTAGTTTGTGTTTGTATGTGTCTGATTGTATTTCTATGTGTGTCTACGCAATTTCATTTGTGTGTGCGCGTGTGTGTGTTTGTCTGTGTGTGTGTGTGTGCTTGTGTGTGATCGATAGCCTTGAGAAGCACTGTCAGACAGACAGACATACAGACAGGCAGGCAGGCAGGCTTGTCAATTGCTGCCGGTGCTGCTTGTCACTGGCTGTGACACAACAAGGTCCTCCGAGGCACTGAGTGGGAGTCCAGTTCTCCAGACTCCGGAGGATTAAATGCAGCGCCAACAAAACTCCCCTCCTCCCCCCCGCAAACATCTGCTCACTATCCTAGTAGATATAAAGTACAGGGGGACCAGACAAGAATAATGAATATTAACAAGGATATGAGCAACAGGGCTGAACGAAATCACCTCTCTCTCTCTCTCTCTCTCTATATATATATATATATATATGTGTGTGTGTGTGTGCGTAAGAGAGAGAGAGAGAGAGAGAGAGAGAAAAAATACCTTGTCCTCATTCAAATGCCACTCTTCTGTTTATGCATTTATTTCTCTGTCTGTCTCTTCTCTCTCTCTCTCTCTCTCTGTGTCCCTCTCTTTTGTCAGTCTCTATCTTTCTGCATGTAATTTGAATGCGTGGAACAATTCATCAGAGCCTTTGCTCTGTGACATGAGTGGATGACAGCTGGAAGCCCCACACCCCTACAGGTGAAATTGCAGGCTGTCACCTCTGTCACAGTGAGATGGTGGTGACATCTGAGGCAACCCCACACAAATCTCTATGGCATTGCTCCACTGCGCTCAACTCCTACAGGGGTTGCATCACCTCTCCACCTGATTTTTGCCTCCCTTCCTTTTTTTCCCACTGTTTCTCTCTCTCACACCTCCTCTGCTGACCTGATCTCCTTTCATCTCTCTCTCTCTGTCACACACTCCTTTTTCTGTCTCCACTGAAATAAGACTCATTACTCTGTCCTATTCACCTCTCCTTGTCCATACTCTGAAGAATCCTCTTGTAGATTTTTTTTTCTGTCTTCTTTGTCTGATCCACTCTGCTCCTCCCTTCAAGGGTTTAGGCTTATCCATACTCTAGATCAGTGAATCTTATAACCCGTCATAAAGAATGGTCATCTTGCTGATGTTCTTGACCAGAATGACCTACAGTGAACTACAGCCGCAAAAGGGAAAGTTTCCCAGGAGCAACTCAGAATGATAACACTTCATTGATGCCTTGTTTAGGAGTTAACAGAATGATGTAAGTTCCTTGAAATCGTTGCACAACATTCTGGTGCTCAACTCAACCTGCAGGGCCAGATCCCTTAAGCTGTTAGACTACCACACCAGCCATGACCTTTGAACTCCCTCGTGATGAATTACGACAGAATAAATTGCACTTTTGTATGTTGTAACTCTTGCTAGCATCTTGAGTACATTGATAGTGTACAGTGTGTTACAAGGTGCCAGAGAATAAGAAAACACCATGGCAACACATTGCCTAATGATAATTATTGTGTTATTAATTACTGTGTTCTAACGGGTGTCATGCTGTTCCACTAGTATGCTGCGCATTAATGAGAATTTTGTTTGTCAAATTTTAAGAGCGATGTTGTTTCCTGTACGCTCCAGTTTCTCTCCTTTCTTTTACTGTTTTTGGCTCCTTTCCTCTCTTTAGCTTTCCTCTCCTGTGCTGTGTACCTGCTGTGCTGCCGGGCTGCTGGAGGTGTGTGGGGGTGAGATAGCGGGATTAAAACAAAAGCGGAGGGAAACGAGGCACTGGCTTTTATCGCCACCCCACACTGACACTGATCTCCTGTAAAACACCGACTTGCTGTGCACCGGGCACACGGCGAGATTTCAATCATGGTGCTAGCTGCTGCCTACATCTCCATGCCCCATACTGACTCTCTCTCCTTCCCTCTCTCTCCCTCTGTTGCTCTCTTTCTGCTCCCTCTCTTTTTTCTCACACCTGTTTTCTTCCTTTCTGTCTTTTCCTTTTCTTCATTTTCTATTTTCATTCTCTCCCATTCTTTCTTTCCTTCTCCCCTCCCTCTTTCTCTCTCTCTCTCTCCTCCACTGCCCACATTCCCTCTCGCTGCTTCACCTTCTTAGTAACTCATTAAAATGGAGCGTTTCTCGGTCTCGCAGAAAGAGAACAAATGCGGGAGGCAACATATAAGGATGGGATTACTCAGGATAACAGTTTATGTGCAGGAGGATTTTTTTCAGACTTAAGTGGGCGCTTTCTGAAACGTGAACTATGAATGTTATAAATGTCCTGTGATATGCGGGAAACTTATTACAGTTTTTCACAATTACACAATTTCCTGAAAACTCCCATCATTTTCTTGAAACTGTAAACATAAATTAGTTCCATGTAACCCTACATTCTTCTGGCAATAATTGACTTAGAAACGTCCAACTTCTCCAGTTGTAATGAGCATAGATTTAGCATTACATCTGAAATCACTGAGTCAAACCAATCAAGTTGATCAGTTAAGTTAACCTTTGTAAACTGATAATAAACTTCATGATCAGTAAGGTATTTCAGCCCACACACATATTACAGCTTTTTAAAGTTTATAGGCATTACTGTTTAACTATGGCATTTCTGATTTTTGATTTTGAAAAGGCTATCACGCGAGTGACTGAAGGAAATGCTATTGCATTAATGTGCCTACTAATTTCTCTGTTAAATACTAGGTGGGCCGTGCAAATCTAATATGACTTACTGTGCGTTCAATTTTACAGCTACTAAAGCTGTAAAATTGCTTTTATCACTCATAAAAATCACTGCTAAAATTTCTGTGTTCGCTCATGTCGCTCTAATAGCTTATGACGTGCCGGCTGACATTACATGTACAGCCGAAACACGTCATAGCTAATATGCATAAAGTTGAGCAGTTTTTAGCTTATTTTAGTCGCCCAAGTTTTGGCGCTCATCAATTTTGTTGTTCTTGTCCATACTAAGTAAATTACTTCCGGCGATTTAGCTCTTGGTGTGAACGCACAGTAAGCCAGGGGATCAAACTCGTTAACTTCATGAACTGGTGGACATTTTGTGCTCTTTTTGAACTCCCTGGTCCAACCTAAACTCTTGCATCAGGAACATTCCTTCCTACTTCACTACTAACCTTTGACCACTAACCTTTTGTTGACATTAAACTAAACAACAATTGCTGTGCACACCTTCTGGTGACAGCGATTATTTGCTACTTTTTGTCATTGTTACAACTGCTTCCTATTGTCATTTTTGAATTTCAAAATTAATATCATCCCTTCTCATCACTGTCTGCTGCCTGTTTAAGGGGGTTTTGGAAACACTAGGGCATAGAGAGATTCCAGACTGTATCTAAGACTGAAAATAAAATGAGCTAGATACAGATGGATGGCGCCAGTCTACATATTATTGGGCATACATAAAAGATCAGCATTAACATTGCATCAGCTTGATAATATCACAGCTATGTAGTGATGCTAAAGCTTTCTAGTGCAGAGTTTGACTCTGCTGCAAGGTTTTCACTGGCTTACATCACAACTCCTGATCGAACTCTCTGACTCTTCACCGTATGCATGTGATCTCTCTGTCTTCTGTCTCAAAATGAGCACACCAACCCTGTCACTTGTGAGAGAAGGCCTTCAAAGACAAGAAGAGAAGAACAGAAAAAAGAAATGAGAATGATTAGGGGGCAGCCAGTCTCTCACCATCTGGCTTAGGAGCTAAATCTCCCCTGAAGAATGTGGAGAGTGGAGGGGTTAGGCAGGCGCTGTTTATCAGTTCATTATAAAGGCCCTCTGGTGTACTGAACTTCAGGATGGGGGATGAGGTGAAGAGGCAACGGCATGTGCTGCTGCAGCTCTGTTGGGCATTGCCTCTCTCTGACTAATGAGATCACTCTCTAGTTTCTCTCTGTCTATCTTCCTCTCTTTCTGTCTGTCTGTAGCTTCTCTCTGTATCACCCTCTCTCTCCATCTCCTTCTCTACATTCTGTCACTTCCCTTTCTGCCCATTTCTCTCACTAGCTAGCATTCCCTCTCTCCCTCTCTTTAGTACGGTGTGATTGGTATTAAAGAGTGGAGCTTCTCAAAACCTTCTCTGGCCACTAGAGCCCCCTGGTCTTCTGCACTGAGCTCCGCATGTCTGACTGGATTGCCCTCGCTAGTAGCACTCTCTGCTAAACAAATGCTCTTGATTTAAGCAAATAAACAGCATTGTACTTTAAAACCACTCAGACAGGGACAGCAGGATAGACTTCTCAGTCAGTAGCACTGAAACTACGTCATGCAGCTAACCAAGGCGTTCCAATTCCACTGAGCTTCACAGGGTCTGCTTGCGGGCATGGACATTAGCTGCACTCTCAGCTCACCACATGCACTTAGTGCTCATATCAGCAAACCAAGAGGATTCTAACTCTTTAGTGACTTGACTCAAAATATGCAAGGCTGGCAGTTCAGGATCCAGCAGGGATGCAGAGCTAGAGATCAGTACATTCAGTACATAAGTGCATTTACTCCTAGGGGTTCTAGGGGAGCACAAATGACAAAAAAAAAAGAAATCTATATACACCACACTTCCTCTGCTTTGGACACCAGACTGAACTGTAATTATAAGACTACTGCTGTTGAGGAGCAACCAGAGAACTCAGGAACTCAGTCTGATGGATTACATTGAACTGACTCTTATCCACAATGTGAATTATTTTGAACTGACTCGTATGCATAACATGCAAACAAACAGCAGGCACAGCCCCTCTGGAGTAACTGGGTTTTACTGTAGGTGCTTTGCTTAGGAACACAATGGTGGTAGTTCCTGAGATCTAACTTAAAATTGTCTGATGTTGCACTTACAAGGCCAGACCTCTAGGCATCACATCAATCATGACCTTTGCAATGATGAGTTAGGGTGTGGTGAATGGCACTGTGGTTTGTCAGTGTGATGGTGGTAGATTTGAAGGGGGAACAAGCATTATCCCACTCACCTGAACAGAGTGTTAAGGATGCTCCCTCTGTCCAAATGCCCTCTCTAACTCTTTGCCCGGCTATTAATTACAGGCCAAGCACTGACTGATGATATGATTGACAGGCTATTAACTGAGAGGACAACATGGGAGTAAATATAGGATGATCAGATGGATTATTTTCAAGTAGACTGATCTGAAGTAAACTATAGCTAATAGTTCAATTGACTCTTTCTAAAACACAATCAAGTCCAATGCACTAAAGAAGGGTGGCAAAACCTACAAACCTAAAAAAAAATGTTTTGTCACACCACAAATACTACATAATAATAATAATAATAATAATAATAATAATAATAATAATAACCTATACTCTTTTGATCCCGTAAAGGGATTTGCATTTAACCCAATTGTGGATTAGTGAAAAACACACTGCATACAGTGAAGTACAAACTAAACCAGAGCAATTGGCTGTCTGCTATAGCTATAAAGAGATAAGACCCTACCAGGTCTCCCAAATAAGGAGAGGGGGCTGTTCTGGGACACCAAACTCCACTGCTGAGCATACTGGAGACATGGTGGGCATAGTCAGCAAAATGCTGGTGAAAGTAGGAACCCACTTATCAACCCCAGTGACGTCTCCACCCGGCCTCTTCAACAACAAAAGCTAAGGAACAGAGCGCAAGTCTTTCAGGTATGCGGTCAGGTGTGAGCTTGACTCTATGTGGTGCAGGCACCTCAGATTGCTAGCATCACATCCTGTGTATTTGAAAAGTTTGTATGACTATTACAGGCTGCTACTAATCTCCTACTACAACTACTACTACAATCACTAGCAAATTTAGAATTAGAATGACAAAACGAGGATAGTTCTTTGTTCCTCTGTGTATGGCTGTATATAGTGAATTTTACTGTAAAGGTTGTGGAAAACACCATGACAAATGTCAGCCATAAGCAGATTCATTTTCTCATCAGCATATTAATGTCAAATTTTGGCTCCAATGTGAACCCCAAAAGCCTATCAAAGCAAATCAAACGCTTGGACCCTCTTGTTTGTGTGTGTGTAGAGAGAGAGAAAGAGAGAGAGAGGATACATAGATATCATTTCAGTGTATGATATCAGTGTAGTTACTGATTTGGTATGGCTACACTGACAAAATAGTATCAAAACATCTTGTTTGGCTTGCTGGGAAGAGATGTTTTCAGTGTACACATTTATTTGAATACATGTAAAAGATAAACTACAACCAAACGCACAAATCCTCAACAATCCTCTCATACAGAACTTGAATATCTATATCATAATACCGTCCTAGTAAATATCAATATCATACAGGGCCATAGCAATATCTAAGACTCAAGCATTTCACAATATATCATGGTTCTGATAAATAAACCTCTCATAAAATATGGGTACCTGAATGGTGAGATGGAGCATATCTATTGCTTGCTGAGCTCAAATCATTTATTGTCCATTCACTAATGAGACTGACTAGGCCGCATGAATGAATACCCATCCATGCATATTGTCCTCTATATGTGGCAAAGGCAATCCAAGATTTTATTATGCATTACAAAACTCTTTTCTGTTTTATAGGTCAGAGCCTAGCAAATCTGAAACAACATCTCTCTGAAGGCAGTTGTCATCAAATCAACAATACAGTTGGGTTGTACAGAAGAGAGGTCTTTAAAAGCGTCACAGCCTAACACACAACACACATGCACACACACACACACACACACACACAGATGTATACATACCCGTACAAGCTCTAACAAAACAAATCCCATTGTGCAGACATGAACACAGACTCATTCACTCATAATAATAACATCTCAGGTATGGCCTGGGGAGATAACACACGGATGTGGAATACAAATGTCTCTGAATGGCAAACAACACAACAATCCCAGTCTCCTTCTCACTCTCCTCCAGGCAGTCTCAATTGCCTTCTTCTCTGCACATACACATCAGCTTTTTGCAGAAAACGCAATTCAGTGCATGACCCACAAGATGCCTCTTGTGCCTTTCCATTCTCTCTCTCTCTCTCTCTCTCTCTCTCCCTCCTATCCATAAAAGTGTCTCTGATTTGAAGTGCTACTAGCCTATTGCCTGGTTTGTCACATGACTATGTGTGAGGTCTCTTTGCCATGAGGAGAGGAGCCCAATGAAGAATCTTAAGAGGAAATAAGATGCAACTGAGAACTCTTAAAGAAAAGTTTACTGAGAACTTTTTAAGTCCCCTTTTGAAACTGTGGATCTTTTTATACGCTTGCAAACAAGTAAAGATAAATAAGCCCTCTTTGAATATTACTACCCTTTAGCTCACTATTTAAACGGCAACAATTTTGGGGCCTTGCAGGTCAATATGACCGCTCATACATCATCACACTGTGGCAATGGTACTCGACCTATTCTATAATATGTCCCTATGCTCTAATGCTATATTAACCTTACACTTCACAGGTAAAAGCTGACCAACAGTAGGTCCACAACTGGGCTGAGTCATGCCAAAATCAAGGTAATCCTGGGGCCAAATCAAAGCTAGGTGGCTGACAGAGCGGAGCTGACGCCAGAATCATAGCAATTCTGGGACCAGATCAGACAGAGATTCCCGACACAGCAGGGCCAGAGCCATCAAAGCAGGCTGTGACCAGGGCCAGGGTAAGGACAGACTTATGCCTCTTTATTCAGCACTCTTATCCTCTGACCTCTCATGGGTGTTAGTTGGGTTGTCAACTAACATCTCCTCTGCAATATAACTGGAAAGTTAATGCTCACGTTGTAACTCCCTTTAGTGTCTGTCAAAGGCATGTTTGTCAATGTGAAGGTAAAGATCCGAGCCAAATCAGTGTCATAGACGGATCAGCTAAGATGAGCTGCAGTTTAAATGCTACTGTGTTGAGCTGCAAGACTTTCTTCTCCTCCATCCAAGAGATTAAGACTCAAGTCAAATCAATGCTTTAATGCCAGCATGATAAGACGTCTGGAATTCATTTAGATAGCTGCTTGTGATTGCCCTGTTCTGTTTGTTAATATCTGAAAGAGCAACACTGTCTGCCTCAACGAATAAGCTAAGTTAGTTATTCTGCTCAACTTGCTCAGAAGATGACCAATGATAAAACTAGCCATGCAGATCATCATGAAAAATCCCTGCTCCCCAACAAATGTCTTTCACAGCATATTTAACTATGCTAATTAACTAAGCCCACCCACAGCTCTGACCTAAAATGATGTAACCCCCATGCATCCACCATTTGTGGTCGAGGAGTGCAAGCTAAGTGATCTGTTACAAACACAGAGCTGCAGAGAAGCAGCTGGTCCTGACCTCATTTCTGCATCCACTGTCAGATGGTGTTCTCACAAGCTGTTTATAGTCTTCACTTTAGTCTGTAGTCTGTAGTCATTTAGTTATAGGCTTTGTTACATTTTTAACTGGGCTCTCCAGTTTTGTAAGGATCCAGCATGCTTTAAATCTGTCATAATACCAACAATAATAATAATAATAATAACAATAATAATTATATAATAATTATTACTATTATACCAATAATAATAATAATTATTATTATTGTTATTATTAGTAGTGCTGTCAATGTTAACATGTTAACACATGTGATTAATGTAAAAATTAAGTTATTTTTTGTTAACGCAAATTAATAATGCAGACGCATACGTCACTCTACTCGCCAACGTCCTCCTCACTTACACACAACGCAAGGACTGTGATTGGTCAAGTTCATCCACTCGCTTTGTTTTGTTTGCCGGTGTATTTCAGTAGCCCACTGTAGGTACTTTTAGCAACATGCTAGTCCACTGTATAGACTTTGTAAATAATTAAAGACATCATTTTGAATTGTTTTGAACACTCTTTCACGTTGGGTGTGAAGGAAACTGAGGAGCACCACTATGCTGAAGCCTGCACTAACCAGGAACATGTGTGACATTCTTTCTTCACAAAAAATAAAGGAGAATTCTGGAACTTTAAATGTGTGATTAATTGTGAGTAAGCATGATAAAATTTTCTATTGTAATTAATTAGATTTTTTTTTTTAATCGACTGACAGCACTAATAACAATATCTTTCATTTATAGAGCGCTTTTCTAAATACTCAGACACTTTACATCTTGAGAACTTGACAACTTCCAAAGGTTACCGTTTCCCTTCACACTCATAACATCATGCCGCTCTGAGGAAGCAAAGCAACATGTGCATATGTCTTGTTCACTGATTTTAGCTCTGCTTATTCAGTTGGGTGTCAAGAGGTCCACATATGAGAACGAATCTTTGAGTTTTTATTTAATCAACACATGAGAAGTGGTTAAGTTTAGCAACTACCTGTCTAAGCCAACACTAGTCTGACCCAGGGGTGAGTGCCATCCTTCCTTTACTCATAATAGACTAATGGCTGTGTTTCATTTGTGTTTATATTTGTGAATGATGCTGCTGTGGAGGGTCTAATTGCTTGTGATGAATTTTCTTACAGAGAAGAAGAATCCTAACTGGTAGAATGTTGTGCTGATAATGTCTTCACAACCAAGGAGCTGGTAGGTGTTCCAGCCTCTCATCACTGACTAAGCTGTAGAGAGTGAACACATTCATTTCTTCTTTCCTGGGTTGTCAGTTTTAGCCATACATGGTGAGGAAAGAACATCAGATATATGATATATTGGAAACGGCTCAGCTGATGGTAGGATGGCACCAGATTAAGCTGTAAAGGCACCATCATCGGTCAGGACCGACCATGCATCAGAAAGATACATCACCTTTAAAACAAGTTACAAAGCATTATGACCTGACCTAAGATTCGCAAGTATCATTCTCAGGCAGTGAGGGCCCTTAACTCTCATCAACCCTTATCATCAGAACCAGGCTTATGAACCTTACTGCTCTAATACTTGTTCATTTATTCATTGAACTGTGGAGGTCAACATTTGTGTGTGTGTGTGTGTGTGTGTGTGGTTATCATCCTGTATTTAAGTCATTTGGATTTCATGGTGTCCTCTGTGTATACTGTCTTCTGTCTTGAGTTTTATACTGTTGACATGGTCATTTTCACTAGGCTATGTAGGGATACATTTTCATTTGTAGGGACAAAATAATCATTTTGTACGGAGGACTACACTCCTCTTACCGCTTCTTAGTAAACCAGAAAGAGAACGTCTTTGTTGGTGTAGGTGCATTTACACTAACCAGCACATAGTGCGAGATTCTTCCAGGTGCTTAAGTCCAAAAAAGCTTTTCGCTTATAGTGCACATGATGCTTGATATCACATACATTACTGTAACATACACCAAATTAAATTCCAGGTGGTGTTTTGTCATTTGCAATAAAGCTCTGAACTTGAACTTGAACTCTGAAACTCTGTTTCAGCTGCTCTTGAGTGGCAGATTGAGGTATGCTCAATGCATCTCATGGCACTGTTGACAAATGGAGTCGGGATGAAATGGCCCTTCTATTTGTCTGAAACTCAAAAATAAACAAAACTCTTTGCTTTCTTCTTCAAAAGCACAACTGTGTTTGTTCCACTTGTCTCGTTGGACAATTTAATTTGTCTAGTGTGTTTGTGGCCACCTTGGTTGAACTGTGGTTCATTTATTTTTATCGGTGCTGCTCAACATGAATTATGTTTTTTTTTTTTTTCTTACCCCACAGCACCCCCAAATGCATAGTAGCCTAACCTGCCATACACTGCATGCCATCTCAGTACAGAAATTAAGATGGCCCATAATAGCACACAGTACGATGAGGAAGGGTCCCTTGCTGGATGTTCAAACACTACATGACAATTTCATCTGTCTCCGCTTGGCTGGTATAATGGCAGAATTAGCATTTAAAATGAATGCTGTATGCATGATAACTACAAGGTAGAATTCATCATAACAATCTGTGACGCACCATCGTGGTTGGTTTTAACGAGCTCAATTCATTATTCAAGAAAGAACGAGTCACGAAACAATGTTACCTCATAAGTAATGAACAATCCCCGACTAGGGGGCAACACAGCAATTCCCCTGACTATGACCTCCTACCTCATAGGCCTACCTCCATTCTCCTTCACTTAAAGTAGTTGGTCGTGGCGCTGTCGAGTCCGTTGTAGTCGACGATTTTGAATAGTTTTAACGTTCCTTGGGCTTCGGGGTTTTCATTGGCCACGTCATACCAAGGGGAGAGACCGCCGACCTACGGATTCCTGAGCGCTGCTCGAATTTCCTTCAAGCGCATTCCTTCCGTCCGCTTTGTCCGTACGACAAGCACAGTTTTTCTCGCTTCGCTGCTCTGAAGCCGTCCGATCGGATCAAAATCAAGAATGGTAAGTCTTGATCAAGATTGTAAACATTTTGCGTACTTGCGCGTGTCATCTAGAAAAGCAACAACTGATATAGGTTCCTCCTTTAATTTTCATTCTGTTTGGCTTCCGTTTATCCTTCTCTGTTTCTCCGTGCAGATGTTCCGAAGTATCCCTCTGGTCGTTCTGCTCGCTATAGTTTGCTGCCATGCCGAGGTAAGTTTACGACCAGATTTATCTCATCCAATTTTGAAATGGAGATGATGACATACATCTTAAAACGTTCGCAGTTAGTTGCAAAGTACATCAGCTGATTGTTTTGGGAGTGAAACTACATTTGAAATGGTGTTTAACTGAATTCTTTAGAACCGTTATGAGACTGTCTGTAAGATCTGTATGAGAGTGTCTGTAAGAAATCATTGGCTACATTTTTTATACTTTACATGAAACCATAAATGACTGTAAAATACTTGAACAGAAATATGTCACAGAGAACTGGGTCTATTAAAGCGCTCATAAGTGATAGGATCAGAAAGCAAGCGCGACGCAGATTATAGGCATGAAAATCCTCGTGCAACTAATGAGACGATCTCCGGTGTCAAATTATTAGCTGTTCGAAATTAGTTCGTGTAATCTTTGCCTTCTTGCCATCAAACTTATTACTGTAAGACAAAGACATCACAGTAAAATGGCTTTCTCTCTCTCTCTCTCTGTGTGTGTGTGTGTGTGTGCGCGCATAATTCCACGAAAAAATACCCGAAATGAAATCTTTGAAATGTGACAAATGTGCAGTGTGTGTGTTGTATCACTAGGCCGGGCCATCTTTGCAGTGTTTGTGTTGATAATGAGCTACTTGTGTGGTGAGAAAATGGTGGTCTTTGTGTGTGTGTTCAGATCACTCCACTCTAAAGTGACACACTGCTGTGAATATCAGGCAATTAAGAGCTGAAGGGATCACAGTCTATTTGTGTGTTTGTTTGCTTATGGGTCTGAAGTTTCCAGATAGAAAGAAAGGTGTGTGTGTGTATGTGTGAGTGCGTGTGTTTGTGTGTGTGTGTGTGTGCAGCTGCTGACCACCATATGTGACTGCGTATGTGTTGGTTTGCTAATGTGTGCGTGTGTGTGTGTGGTTTGTGTAGGCTACTATTGGGTGGTCCAGAGAGAACCCACACTAAAGGTGTGAAGCCATTTCAGTTTAGCCCCTCTAGTAGGCCCCCCCCCACCCATCAAAAAACCATTAAACCTTCAATCTCTAGTATCTCAGGTAAAGAGCAGAGGTACACTTTTATCTTCAATGTTAAAGTTTTCTAAACCGCAACAACAAGGCAAGGTCTGCTGTTAATGAATGGGAGCTTGAGTCATACTCACGACAGAAGCAATGGCTATGGATGGTCTTTTGTGTAGGTCTACCACTCTCTGAGCTTCTAACCTTGAAGTACATTTCAGAGAGGAAATCAGGGCTTAGAGCGTGACAAGCAGAGGTCAAGAAGATGCTGAGAAGAGGAGACGTTTTTTGTTTCTCTAATTAGGGTCATGCACTGGAATGTAACATTGCTTGAATCTTTGGCAGCAGAATGGCAATTATGTGAGACACTGCATTTTTTCTCTGGAGAGGTTGGGTGTTAGACTACGCTCAATTGGTTCAAGTTTGAAAATGGACAAATACTCAGTGTTTCGCAGAAAAATGTAGTTATACTGTCATTCAGCTGATCAGTCCTTTAAATGCTGAATTCTTCTGCAATGACAGTCCATATTTCATATGTTCACATACTAACACACACGCACGCACACACACACACACACAAGCTCATTGGTGGCATACTGACATGTGCCAAAACACTTGCATATACTGCTCCCCTCCCCCAACCTTTGCACAGACAGATCCACACAGAGTGTCACACACACACACACACACACACACACACACACACACATACATCACAGAGAGAGAGAGAGATACAGACATACACACATATACACATGCACATGGATCATTTCCTGTGCAGCGGGAAAGCTGGCCCACTTGGCCTTGGGGTTGTGAGTGTGTGTGTGTGTGTGTGTGTGTGTGTGCTCTGACCTCCTCTGGGAGTGTGAGTGTGTTCTGGCTGCCACTGGTGGGGCTGCTCTCTTAAAGTCATGCCACCCAATATTACAGTAAAACCCTATGCCCCCTTCGGCCGCTCGGCCCCTCCGCTCTGCCAGTCCTCACTGTCACCACCGCAGCCATGGTACGTGTACTGTACACACACACACACACACACACACATCGATGATTATACTCTATGAGGAGCTCCCATGCACAAAGACACACATATTTTCACACATACACACACCTATACAACCTTTGTATGGAAATGTGATATCTGTATCCATTCTCTATTCTTTCTTAAAGCAAGGCATTGAACATGCATTGTGTAGAGAAAAAACACCAAGCAAAGGTGTGATTTATGTGTGTGTGTGTGTATGTTTGTGTGTGTGTGTGTGTGTGTGTGTGTGTGTGTGGTGTGTGTGTGTGTGTGTGTGACAAACAAAGTGGTATGAAAGCTTGAACCCATGCTCTGTCTCTATATTGCTGAGCCATGCAAAGGACTTTGTGGGTGTATCTGTATTTGTGTTCATGTATGAATGTGTTGTGTTGTGTGTGTGCATATGTGAGCACAATGTTTGTGTATCAGTGTATCACAGTGGATGTGTGTGTGTGTGCGTACTGTGCATCCGTGAGTAGTGTGCGTCAGTGTGTGTGTGTCTATTTGTGCAACTGCGTGTAATGTGTGTCAGTGCGTCTGTGAGTGTGTGTGTGTGTGTGTGTGTGTGTGTGTGCGTGCCTTTATGTCTGTTTGCATTTGTGCACACACCGGCGTCTTCATCTCCTGGGTGCAAACTGTAATGTTGCCAGCTGGCAGGCGCTTTTAAATTATTAAAAATTGGACACCAACAACAGATTTATTAAAAGAGAGGAATGCCTGTGGATCTCCTGGAGCGAGAAATTGTTGTGTTTGCAGAAAAAAGAGCTGACAGCTAATATGGCAGGGGACGCTTGAATGGCCAGGTTTCCCAGCGCGCAGGGGCCTCCTCTGTCTAGCTGATATATATTCGTGTGATAAATAGGATGTTGTTTTGTTATGGAGCACGAGGGAAAGAAGAGATTGAGACAGCTGGAAGAGAGGCATGTAAGGAAACAATGAGGCACACACACACACACACACATAGACAAACACACACATACAGACATACACACACATACACACAATGACAGTTACAGCAAGGTATAGAAATTCCATAAAATAGGATTGATTTGAGTTTTGTTTATTTGCGTTTGAGCAGTGGGATAAAAATGAATGTGTGTATACGTAAACATACAGTATGTGATGGATGAGAATGTGTATGTGTGTGTTTGTCTATACGTGTGTGTGTGTGTGTGTGTGTGTGACTTTACGAGGAAGGAGATGCACAATGGCTGTCACCTGTGGCGTCTTGTGCTTTGTGACAGCACTTGGAGATTGTATTGAAGCTGTATTTGAAGTCTTGCCATAAATACCTGCCTAGGTAGAGAGTGAGGGAGGAAGGGAGACGGGAAGGGAAGGGAGACGGCATTAGATAGAGAGGATGGGGGAAAATATGTGTCAGTTATACAGGCACGAAAGAAAATTGAGAGTCTCTGTGTGAGGGAAAGTGATATGGATGCAAAGTATGTGTGTGAACCTGTGTTTGCAGATGTGTGCGTGTGTGTGTGTGTGTGTCTCAGAGTCTGAGGAACTGAGGATGGCAAAAAAGGAAAGATGAAATGACATTAGGGGAAGGGGAAGAACTAAAGAGAGTGATAGATAGATAGATAGATAGATAGATAGATAGATAGATAGATAGATAGATAGATAGATAGATAGATAGATAGAGAGAGTAATACATGTGAGTGAGGGAGCATTCTATTGAGTGAGTGAGGTAATGAGTGTGTGAGTGAGTGAGTGCATGGTGTAATTGGGTAAGTGATGGGTTGATTTCAGCTGGGATATGGATCCACTCTGAGTCTGCTCCTCTCCTCCAGACCAGCAGTCACCCTGTGCCACTAATCAGCACAGATGGCTGCAGAGACACACACTTGTCTCCATGAAACACACACTCACATTTCCATGACACACACACTTTTGTCTCCATAAAACACACAGCCTCATCTCGTTTTCCCAGCAAGTCTCAATACTCACTGGAACAAACTTGTGTCTGTGGACTGCCCTTGTCTCTGCCATACACACACACACACACACACACACACACTCATCTCTGTCATACACCCGCCATCTCTGTTAAACACTTGTTTCTCCGTTAAATACTCTAGTGAAACTCTCTCGCCTGTATAAAACGCTCTTGTCCTTGTCAAACACTCGAGCTTCAGCGAAATGCTCTCGTCTCTGTGATACGCTCTCGTCTCGGTGAGGCGCTTGAGCACACACTCCCTTCAAACTGATTCACCCCCTCACATCACGTCGATCATCCAGCTTGCAAATCTTTTACATGCAGGTGACCTTAGTATAATAGCATAATTATTCCCACACTCTCACTGATCCCAGTACAGTAGATATTGCTTGCTGTGGTACTGTGCATACTGTGGCACTGTTTTCGTGAAGATGCTAAGAGTGTTTAGCAGCTCTGTGTTCCTGGCTCTCAGCGCGGCATGGGGGAGCATAACGTATCATTAGCACCTTGATTGTTTGCTGGATAGCTGGAGTGAATATTAATGTAGACGGACAGCAAGTTGCACCTGATTTCCCCCCACGTGTCTGCTCTCATCAGGAGAGAGAGAGAGAGAGAAAGAGCCTGTGTGTGTGTGTGTGTGTGGTGCATCAATGAGCTGGCTTGGTACGATGGTCACCATCCGCTATTTTACAAACAAGTCAGTAATATGTCTCATAGCGGTAGCCAGGGACCATCTGCCCAGAAAGACAGAGAAGACTGCCTTATGGTTCTTTGCTCTCTCTCTCTCTCTCTCTGTTTTGTCTTTCCCTCTCTTTCTTTTCCAGTCTCTCTGTGTTGACACTTCTATCCTTTCTCTTTCTTCTTCACTGCTCTTTCTCTATCTTTCTCTTTCTATCTCTCTGCATCATTTCTCCTCCATCATTTCAGACCTCCTTTTCTTCCTCTCTCTTCCTCTCAGTCTTCTCTCTCGCTTTTTTCACTCTCAAGCTGTTCAATAGCATTTCAAATATGCTTTATTGGCATTCCAGAATGTGTATTGTATTGCTGAAGTGTCCACAGGATCAGTGGAACGTGAAGAGAATAGACTCAAATGGAGAAGACAGAACACATACTGTGCAGGTACACTCCATAAGGACACTAATACATAAGGCTACACAAGTTTCCCCATGCGTCTGTTCTCTGGATTGTTTTCCTCCTCACTCTCCAACACACAAAGATGAACACACACACACACACACACACACACACACCACACACACACACAATCTGTCATCTCATCAGAGTTAAAGTGCTTCCTTCTCTTTCTCTCTCGCTGGCACACACTCATTTGTTCTTCCCTCCCACTTTACCTCTTTCTGCTCACTCCTCTTCTTCTCTCTCTTAATAGGAGTGCTGTCACAGCCATCTCTTCCTTCCTCTCTCTCTCTCTCTCTCCATCTTTCTCTTTTGTGCTTGGCTTTTTATGGCTCTGTTTTGTTGCACTGAAGCATTAATGGCCATCTGAGTTTGAGGAGAGCAACAAAAAGTGAGAGGTGGACAATAAGTAGACACGCACACACACACACATACACACATACACACAGACATACACACACACACATACATGCACATATCCATACACTCATATACACATGCAGACACTCACATAGAGAGCTGTAGGCATGCAGACACACACACACAAACACACACACACTTAGACACACACTGCATATTTCTTTAAAAAATATTTTATTGTTATGGGTTTCTTTATGTTCTGGTTATTACAGTGAAGACAGCTGGAACGTTTCTTATTTCCCCTGTAGCCTTGGTTCTCATGTTCTCTCTGCACCCTTGTACTTTCCTTTTCATGCATATCTACCAGATTACTCACGTCTGTCTGCTGCTTTTTCTCTCTCTCTTTCCCCACATTCGTCATCTTGCTCTCTCTCTCTTCATCTCCCTCCTCTCCTTCATCCTTATTTCTCTTTCTGCCTTACTCAGACTCCCATGCACACACATACTCATGTGTCTGTATTTACCTTTCTCTCTCTCTTTCTCTCTCTCTTATTCGCTCTCTCTTTCTCTCTTACCCTTTTACACACAGCACAGACACATAGTCTTGGTTCCCTATTGCTGGGCTAAAGTGATTGAAGATGAGGGAGACTAGCAATCTCAAAGAGCACCTTTTAGTAACAAGATTCTCTCACTGCCTGAGCACAGTAAGGACCTCAGGGGTTCCTATGTGTGTGCCTGTGCAAAAAATAAATAAATAAATATAAAAAATAAATAGCAATCTGAGAGTTGCAAGGCTCAGGAACCATCTGTTCATGTGAGCTTTCTCTCGTTTGAATTGATTCAGAACAAGCGCCAGGGGGGCACAGCTATTTCAATACCAGGAGTCCTATTAATTACATTATCATATTTCTTCAGTGTCGGCTAGAGAGATGGCACTTTGAATGGGAAGAACTATCTGAGGAGAACAGAAGGCTTGTGCGTGTGTACGTGTGTAGGAGGGTCCTTCGGGCAGCTGTCAGGCTGCTGTGACAGCCCTTTAGTTGGTGGCGGTGCCTTGTGGAGTAGAGCATCGAGTCGCCTGATCCTGGAAGAACAAGAGCCGCCGTGAGGAATGTGGCTCTGAAAACAAGCACGCTTCCTTCTCCAAACACATGTCAGCCATTAACCCAGGCCCGTGGGGAGACACAACCCCCACTGAGAGAGAGCCCAAGCCTGGGGAGAGGAGGGGAGAGACCTGGGCCATGCCTGGACCCACACCACCAGACTTGCTGGATCTCAGCCCAGAGCACAGAGAGCGAGGGAGAGAGAGGGAGGATAATAAGTAAGAAGAAGGGAACTAAAGGGAAAAAGTGGAAAGAGAGGAAGAGGGAGAAAAAGAGGGTGAGTGAAAAAGAGATCATGGAGAAATAGAGAGGGAGGGAGGGAGAAAGGAGAGAAGCAAAGAGGGAAAGGATAAAGTGGCAACACAGAGAGGGAGAGTGAACAAAAGGGAGTCGCAGATTAAGCAGAGGGGCAGTAAGAAAGTAGAACAATAGGAGCCAGATAAAGAGAGAGAGAAGAATGAACTTCAATGGAAGGTCAAAAAACTACAGAATTCAAGAGAAAGGTGACATGAAGGAAGGATCGAAAGATAGAGAAAGAGAGTACATGAAAAAGAGAGAGTGAGAAATGGCAAAAGAAGATAACAAGAGAAAGAAAGAGAGAGACAAAGAGTCAACTAGTCCCAAGCCCATGACAGGGAACGGCGAGCGGAATGCGAATGTGGAGAGCAGACGGCTGTTTGTGAAGATAGATGGATGCAGTTAGGTGCACGGACACAGCAAAGAAGAGAAAGAGGGAGAGAGAGGCAGGGAGAGAGAGAGATCAGAAATAGACCTACAGAGGAGAGGAGAGTTGATTAAAGAAGAAATGAGGACTGACGCAGGGGAGAGAGGGATGCCAGAGGACGACCAGAGAGAGAAGAGGAGCAAGAGCCTAGAGAAAAGAAAAAAAACACAGTGAGGTCGAGGGAGGAGAACAGGAAAAGATGAGCTAAACACACAGAGAGGAGAGAGAGAGGAGAGGCAGTGAAAAAAGAGGACAAATGATAGAAAGAGGGAGGGAAAGGAAGATAGAGAGAAAGCGAGAGAAAGGGAGGCTTTCACGGCTCTCTGCCCTGACTGCTTGGTCTGGCTTTCTTCCACTGAACCTCTGGCAGGAACTCCTACCAGGCCTCTGTGTGTGTGTGTGGTGTGTGTGGTGTGGTGTGTGTGTGTGTGAGAGAGAGAGAGAGAGAGAGAGGAGTGTGTATGTGTTCATTTTGTGTGCACATGTGCTTCTATGTGTGCGTGTGCTTGTGTGCGTTAGGGGACGTCGTTAAGAAAGCAGCAAAGGTCCCCCGGCACCCCATGTATACTTGCAGGTTTATTTATAACTCAGGCCTCTCCTCTCCTCTCCTCTTCTTTTCTTTTCTCTCCTCTCCTCTCCTTTCTTTTCCTCGCCTCATCTCTCCTCTTCTGCTCTTCTCTCCTCTCCTCCTTTCCTTGCCTCATCTCTCCTCTTCTCTCCTCTTTCTTCTCCTCTTCTCTTCTCTCCTCTCTCCTCTTCCTCTCTTCATCTCTCCAGCAGGCTCAATCTCACGCCTGAGATGCAAACACAGATACAGATAAGCTCTGTAGCCCTCAGTTCTCTCCCCTCACTCAGATAGACTACACCCAGATAGCACAGTATTCTTGTTATCTCCCATCCCAGATAACACAGTATCCCTGTTATCTCCCATCTCTGATAAACACAGCATCCATGCATCACAGCCTTTTTACAGCCGTTTGCTCTCTGTCTTTATGTTTACTTGAGGATGCTATAGTCTGAGTGGGGAGTTGGAGGCCTGTTAGAAGGTGATGTGTGTGAGGGATGTGTGTGTGTGTGTGTGTGTGGTGTGTGTGTGTGTGTGTGGTGTGTGTGTGGTGTGTGTTGGACAGGGGGTGGATTAATGCCAAGAAATGAATGGGCCGGCAGCTTCATTTGTTATGAGTTTCATTCAGAAGTTAGGTACTGTGAATAGTAATCTGTGTGTGTGTGTGTGTGTGTGTGTATGTGTCTGTGTGCACATGGAGTATAGTGTGAAAGCATGGAGTGTACATTATGTGTGTCTGTTCAACGGTGGTGTAAAGCACACCACTCCACTTAGTAGGCAAAATGAGGTCTCTGCCCCTTCAGCCACACGTTAGATTCTCCTGAGGTCCTTCCTGAGGCTGATGCCTTTCAGACAGAAAGGAGAGGCCCTTAACACCACCCCCCTACACACACACACACACACACACAAACTGGGTCTGCTATTCTGTGGCAGGAGGCATATTTGAAGAGCCAACGGCTGTCCTTATTGACACGTATTCATCTGCTCCTGTCCTTTTGTGCTCCTGCTATTCAGACCGAAATGAAAGAGGTCTGAAACTCTACAAGAGAACGACAGAAAAAGGAGAGAAATAGATTTAAAAAACAAAGAAAGGAATAAGCAATGGAGGGAAAGAAAGAAAGAACGAAAGAGTGTTTAAGGAGCTGTGGGGGACTTCGGAATGTGAGGCGTTAAAACTAGGATGAGATCACACTGTAACGGAGTCCTGTTCAGCGCGGAGTAGAGTGATAGAACAAAGAAGAAAGAGATGAACAGAGGGAGGGAGGGAACAAAAGAGAGAATGAGGAGAGATAATCTCCAGCAGATATTCCTCCTCTGTCCCTCGCTCCTGTCCGAACCCAACTGTGGAGCTGCACTCTGAGATGTTGGGGGGAAAAGCTGAGTGTGTTGATGAGTGTCCTTGAGTGTGCCTGGCTCTGAAAGGCAGACCACCAGAGAGGAGAGTTTACCCACAAACATCTGCCCCACACACTCCTCATCAATCCCATCACACACACACACACACACACACCCTCTTCCCCACCGATCATCAGTATGGACAGATCTCACACGACTTATAGACAGTTTCCCAGACATAAATTAAGCCTAGTCCTGACAGATAACATAATTGAAAAGGTCCACTGAAAATAGCCATCAAAAAATGATGGATAACTTAATCCACTTATCTGGAACTGTCCATTGGTTTGTTTGTTTATTATGATTTTGAGTTTATGATATAGTGTGAGTCTAATACATTGACATATATTAACATTTGTTGATTTATTTTTCCGGAACCCTTTTGGCTTTCAGCTTTTTCAAAGTTTACACCTCAAAGGAACCCTCCTCAGTTGATTACAACTCTCTTTTTGCCAATGAAAGCTCTCTTTCTCTTGTTAATTTTGAAAGAAATTCTATCCAAGACAACACATTGTGTTGTGGGTTTAGCATTATGTACAGTTGTCACTAATGCTGTATTAGCATCTGATTTAGCTAAATGGTTATCACTGTTGTTACTGGTGCTGGTAAACTCCCTTATTTTGCTTGTTCTGGGGTGGTTGTTCACAGTAGGAAACCGGTTCCAAGCAGCTAGTCTCAGGCCGTCCTTCTGACCCACATACTGCAGTGATTTTCCGGCACGAGACGTTTCCCTGGCCTGGCTTGGCTCTCCATGGAGCAGTCAGGGAATGTAACTGATAGGAATTTGCTCCCTCCCTCTCCCTCTCTCTCTCTCTCTCTCTCTCTCTGTCTCTCCCTCTCCCTCCCTCTCCCCCTCTCTCTTTCTCTCTCTCTCTCCTCTCTCTCTGTCTCTGTCCCTCTCTCCTGCGTTTCTCTGCTCCCTCCCTGTCTGAATGAGAAACACATGTGGCCTGGTCGTGTAGAGGAAACAGCCTTTGAGGAAACCAGAGATTTATGTGTTTGTGCTCTCCGCTGCATCATTCGTTGCAACTAATGTCAGGACTTTACAGCCAGTGAGGCATTGTTTTTGAGAAAACAGTGAGAAAAAGGGAAAGTAGTGGAAAACAATAGCCAGAAGGCAGAACAAAGAATGAAAAGAAGGGGAAAGAAAAACAAATGAAAAGGTGAAGTAAAGAAAAAGAAATGGAGGGAGAAACCCAAGACATGATGTCATGCCTGCCAGCTGCAAAACACAGAGACCTGGTTCTCATTTCGGATGACATCATCTCAACATAAAACTGCATGGTCAAAATGTACACACACACACACACACACACATACACACACAAACACCCTATTATTCTCAGCTACACCTGGCCTTAAAGACACGTTCAATGTGACTGTTAAACTTTTACAGCCATCATTAAAAGAATGAAAGGGGGGCTACAGCCGTTGGGTCGAGGAATCCTAACCAACAACCACCCCACCCTACTCCGCCGCACTCCATCCCACCACACCACACCCATCAGCCTTGTTCAACTAGATGAATGGCGAGTCTCCTCTCGTCCAAAACGCAAATGGTTCCCACAGGAACAAGATGCTCATGGCGTTCCAGTCTCAGTAAATGCCATGGCTGCTTTTGGGACCAATGATTCATCCTCATCTGAATGCAATAAGCCAGTCCAGCACAATGGTGAAAGCTTCTTGCATTGTTGTTATTGAATGACTAAAAGAATGTGCTGTCATTTTCTCGCTCATCAGGGTTGCTAATAAATGCATTATGACGTCACAGTCCGAGCTGTGATAAGGGTTCTATAAATCCCGTGGTAATGGTAAACACAGTGAATGGAGTGACTCAGCAGGCATGTAATGTCATTCCATCTTGTGTGACTGGTTGGCAAATGTGCAAGTAATGGTGTCTGTTGGTTTTGATTATATGGCTGTTACAATGTTGCAGTCAAATTCAGTCACGCTCAAGAATGCAATGTGGTGAACATAGAATATCTGCACGCGCACACACACACACACACACACACAGACACTTGCGTGCAATCTTACCCTCCCCACTTCCTCTGACCTACCTTGCACCCTATCTGCCTGCACTTACACTAGAGTGTCTTTTGGTTGTTTGCCTAGTGTGTGTTTCTGTGTGTATGTGTGCGCTTGTGTGTGTGTGTGTTTTCCTATTATCAGGGCAGTGACACCAGCTCCCCTGTGGAAGTTCAGATAGCGCAGGGTCAGCAGAAGAGCCAGGCCACCTCAAACACATCTACCCGTCAGTCAGAGTCACAATCACTGCCCCTCACACACACACACACACACACACACACAAAGGGAAAGGCTGTCAGACTCAGGCTTGCTCCACATCCTTGTCCATCCCTAAAAAGTTTTTTTGGAGTGAATCAACTTGTGGCCCAGTTGTCTGGGGTTGCTGAGGGCTGGCGGTAGGTATGAGAATTAGAGAATTTGGTACATTGTAGACCAAATTTGCGAAACAGCAGTTAACGCTGTCTAATGGGCACACAGGAAAAAGAAGCTGAAACAAGTTTCCTTGCCCCCATCAGTTAGCATTGGCTGCCGTTTCACTGTTTGGTCTTTTGTTCTCATGCCTACCGACAGCACTCGGCAACTTCAAACAACAGGACTATTGATTGATTCACACAGGATTTCTCCTTTAACTACACAGGAGTGCATTCAGTCATGACTGTAGAATCCTCTAATGCATGATTCACCTTGGGACAGTTCCGGAACTCTTTTGGCTTTCAGCTTTTTCAAAGTTTACTCTCCAAAGGAACCCTCCTCAGTTGATTACAACACTCTTTTTTTGCCAATGAAAGGTCTCTTTTTGTGAGGATGGAGGCCAAACTATATTCCAAAGAGCCAAAGAAGCGTCCGTAGGGGTAATAGAAGTGCACTGCATCTATCTAAGTGTGTAGAAAAAAACGTCTGTTCTTTCAAGCAAGCCCATTTGCCTCGGTCACTCAGCCCTGGGTTTTGCCTCTATAAAAGTCAGCAAGGCACCAAACAAAAAGCTCTATTCATCTGAGCTTGGGTGGAGCTCAGCAGAGAGCTATGATGCTTCTCTCCTCCTACACTCTCTACTCGTCTTCTTCCTACATTCTTTTTCTTCTTCTTCCTCATCGTCTTCTTCTTCCTCATCGTCTTCTTCTTCTTCTCTTCTTCTTCTTCTTCTTCTTTGTTTTGTCTTCTTTGTCCTCTCAGCTATGTGAACTGCTGAAGGATAAGTGAAGGTCTCTCAGCACTCACCCTTGTATCATGTGATACAGTTCAAACTGTTTTGAGGAAAAAAGCAATGACTAAAGCAGATTGTCTGTTGGACAAATAATAGATGTGTTTGCTCAGAGAGCTTGATCGCTGCTTTTTTCCTGAAATGGTGAAATGATTTTGGTTGTCTTGAGTTTTCTCCTTTTCTTTTGATAGACTCATCACTTTTGTGTGTCTGTGGCCTGGAGTGAATGAGTGTGTGGGTGTGTGTGTGTGTGTGTGTGTACTTCTATGCTGATAGGGAGGAGAGCAATAAGAGGAGCATGCAATCTCTATTCCTTCCATTATTAACGTGCACTCTTTTAATTAAATCCTCAATATTCCACTGGAACCGTAGGGGGAGCATTCAAGATTCATAGGGTGTGCTCATGAGCGTATGCATTTTCACCTCCGCTCTCAGTCTCTCATTCACTCGTTTTCTCCCTCTTTCTCCATCGCTGCCTTGCTCTTGCATTCTCTTCCTCTTTCTATCCATCATGCTCTCTTTTTTATTTTCTCTCTCCCTGACCCTCTATCTCTTCTCTCTACCTCTCCTTCCTTTCCAGTCCCCCTCTCTTTCTCCCTCTCTCTCTTCATCCTTCTCTTCTCTGTCTTTGTAGGCAGCACTCTCAGCTCTCCATCCCTACATCACCCCTCAAACTCACTTTATGTCCTCATCTCTCTCTTTCTCTCTCTCTCTCTCTCCCTTGCTTTTTCATCTTTCCCTTCCATCTCTCTCTCTCATTTTAATCTTTTCATCTCTCTCTATCTACATATGTATCACGCCATCTTTCTCTATCTCCCCATCCTTCACTTCTGTGGTTTTTTTTTCCCACTCAATCCCTCCTTCTCCCTAATCAACCCCTGAGGCAAGAAGGGGCTCGCTGTCTGTGCAGTCTGTGCTCCACTGCCTTGCTTGGCCCGGCGAGAGGTCTGCGTT
>PYXC01002641.1:5130000-5227500 GCA_015244755.2 Tenualosa ilisha | reverse complement strand
ACACACGCACATATGCTAATCTATCAGTAAGTCCCCATGGTGGAATAGCTGATGTCAGCCCAATGGTGTTTTTTGTTTGGGTGACATTTGCACTGCCGTTATGGATATGTAAATGACAGCGAGGGGGGGATCGATTTTCTCCATCGACTCACAGAGAAGCCGGGGGTGAGGGTACAGTTGACTCACTGTAAATGCCAGAAAATAAACACTCCACACATCTTCTGTGTATGTTGTATTCCCTAACCTCACAACACAACACACACACACACACACACTCACACATGCACAAACACAGGTTTGTGCACATATACCCAAAGTCCCCAAAGGTCTGAAAATGCCAGAAATCTCTCCTTTGGTTCTCCAGGGTTCTGTGCAAAATTCCAGGCTTGCAGAAGGCAAGGGACACACACACAGACACACACACACACACACACACACCCAAACATACAGACATTGACACACACGGCAAACTTTCTCTCTAACTCCCTCACTCTCTCTCTCTCTCGCACACATACACAGACACTCACACGCATGTACACACACATACACGTGCACACACACACACACACACACACACAATCTCTCAAGGGTTTGGCTGAACAAGACTCACATCTGGTAGCTGGCTAAACCCGGCCAGAAAGAATAATCTGGAGTTATTAAAGGAAAACAGTTGCCTTTGTGTTCCTTACATGGCCACCCCCGAAATGGCCAGTTTCTGTGGATAGGGTGCAAGTACTGCACGTCTAGCACAAATAAGCCTTTTTGGGTGGTGGTGGGGGATGTGCACTGAGGCTGGAGGGAAACAGCAGTCTGAATGACAGGAAGTCGGCCTGAGAAAGCTGGGAAAAGTTCTCAGCTCCATAATAGACTTTTGTTTCACGACATTGTTGTGTTTTAATGTGTGTTGAACTGCTGTACGAGTGTGTGTTTGTTAGGGTCTTTTTGTCTGCGGGTGTGTGTTATGTTGTGTGTGTGTGTGTTTTTAGGATGGTGCTGTGCTTGTACTGTCTGCTGTCGGTACACAATATGTTTGTGTGTAAGAGTGCTTTTGTGTGTACATGAGAATGCACATTAACTATGAAGCTGCAAGGCAGATTTTTTGCTACTGGACCACTGTGAGTTGGTGTCTGTAGATATTTTCTCTGAGAAATGGAATTTATTAACTTAAAGTTTGTTTGTGTGCGTGTGTGTGTGTGTGTGCATGTGTTTGTGTGTATGTGTGTGTGTGTGTGTGTGTGTATGGTGTGTGCGTGTGTGTGTGTGTGTGTGTGTGTGTGTGTGTGTGTGTGTGTGTGTGTGTGTGTGTGTGTGTGTGTGTATGTGTGTGCATATGTGTGTGTGTGTGTGTGCGTGCGTGTGTGGTGTGTGTGTGCATATGTGTGTGTGTGTGTGTGTGTGTGTGTATATTTGTGTGCGTATGTGTGTGTGTATGTGTGGTGCGTGTGTGTGCGTGTGTGTGTGTGTGTGTGTGTGCGTGTGGTGTGTGTGCAGTTGCACAGTTTGTGTAGTGTTGTCTCTGTAGCCTAGTTGGCCAGTGTTCTTGTTTCCTGTTTGCCTTACTGGAGGACAGGCTGCCTGTCTCTTGTCTGCTCATGTGTGCACTGCTTCTGGAACTCTCTCTCTCTCTCTCTCTCTCTCTCTCTCCATTTTCTTCTTTTTCCCACCATCTCTCTCTCTGTTTTTGTCTATTTGCAGTTGTCTGTCTCTGTCTTAATTCAAATGTGCATTCATTGCATTTCAAGCATCATGCAGTATTTTCTATTGGTATAAATTCTATTCCTCTCTCTCTCTCTCTCTCTCTGTCACACACACACACACACACACACACACACACACACACACACACACACACACATACACATTCATCAGCCAATCCTCTTGGTCCTGTGACATGTGTACCATTCTGTCTCCATCGCTACCCCTCTGCTGCTGTTAGGTCTCCTGCTCCCCATAATAAATCTTGTATTTTTCTATTTCGCTCCTCACCTCTATGTCTCTCACCACCTACCATTCTCTCCGTCTCTCAGACTCACTCTGTAACCCCCCCCCCCACACACACACACACACACCGCCACACACACACAGAGAAACACACACAACACACTGTCTTTCTGTTTTCCATCTATCACTCTTTTTCACACTCCCCTCTTCCCCTCCCTGTTTTCCATCTCTCTCTCTCTCTCTCTCTCTCTCTCTCTCTGTCCCTCTCTGTCCCTCTCTTCGATCTGACTTTTGCACGTCTTCCAGCTGCTGTGAATGAGCGGTGTTGTTTACTGTCTTTCTTTCAGGCGCATAGCTCTACCTCCATTGTGTACTAATCGCTTTTTAAATGCAGAGCGATCATGGCAGCATTAGTCTTTGTCTCTCCTTGTTGTTTTAAGTGGAGTCGGATTGTGAATAATGTCTGTGATTTTATCTTTAAATACCTGCACTCCACACGTCACACATGTTTATTTACACGTCATGTGCATCTAGAACACATGCAAATGAACTGTATTAACGACATTAAAGACACACATAGGTCACCAGCTCAGATTTCAGTTTTTTTTTTTAGATGACCATATTTTTGTTATTATTATTATTGGTAGTTGTAGTGGTAGTAGTAGTAGTAGTAGTAGTACTAGTAGTAGTAGTAGCGTCAGGAGTACTGTACTGATGTGGACAGTCAATGTTCATAGGTATAAGTTTACCAAAGAGCAAAGGTCACAAACAAAACAAGAAGTGTAGTCGGTTAGCGCTCACACACTCATAATGCACTAGTTAAATGAATTAATGAGCATTAATGGCAAACCAGCATGCCTGTGTGTGGTGTGGTATGGGGTCCTCACTCTGAGCTCCTCACGGAGGGGTTTGGTGCCTCGTTAATTGAATGTCTTAGTTGTCTCTGCTTTTATTCTGGATAAATAACAAATAGTGGCCAGGCTGTGGAGATAAGCTATTCTGTTAGGGTGGTGTGTGTGTGTGTGTGTGTATGCGTGTGTGTGTGTCTGCATATGTCTGTGCGTGTGTGTGTGAGAGATAGAGAGAGACTGTGTGTGCGTGTACGATGACACAGTCCATTAGCATGGAGAAAAAGCCTTGTTCCTGTTCCTAGGCTGTCAGCCTCCACCGCACTTTAATTACCATGCAGTAGACACTCTCAGCAGCCCACACACAACCACGGGCTAATGTCGCTAGCGCTAATGTCAGAGCTCAGTCCTACTAATTCTCTTGCTGTTCCCAATAGGGGCTGACTGAATCACATCACACCTAGATCTGCCTCTTAATTTGGGACTGGTTCTGGCTGTAATTTGACCCAAGTCTGCCCTTAGTTTGGTGCAGATCTGTTTACGATCTGGCCTGAGTTTGGCATAGATCTGGCTCTAATTTTGCCTAAATCTGTGCCATTTCTCACTATAAAATGGCATTAACCATGTCGAACCATGTCCGTCCCTAATTTGACCAGGATCTGTCCTAGATGTGGCTCTGACCTGGCCCTCATAATAAGGTGTCTGGACTGTGCTGGGATCAGCAGCTACCCTGTGTATTGGTTCCATCTCCCCCCAGGGCCTTTGGAATGGCACATGCCTACCATGACTGGCACTGAGAGAGGCTTGCTCAGTGTTCCCTGTGAAATGCTAATTCCGGCCTCTGATCCCATTTCGAGGCTCTGCAGCGCAGGCACAGGATTGAGGGAGTGAGGAGGGATGGGAAGAGAAGGGGGTTTTCTCAGTGCTGGTTGTGAGCAGCACAGACCTTGAGAAGGCACTCCAGGTGGATTCACATAAGCTGTTTTTCTCTTTCCACCTTCTTTTCCACGCGCTCTTTGCTTTGGTCTGTCTCTGACACTTTCTCTGTCGTTCTCTCTTTATCTCTCTCTCTCTGTCTCTCTCTTTCTCTCTCTTTTGCTCTCACTCTCTCCCTCATTTTCTCTCTCACTTTCATTTTCCATCTTCCTCTCTTGCTTCCCCCTTCTGTCTCTCCTTACACACACACACACACACACACATACACACACAATCACGCACACACCCACATACACACACAATCACGCACACACCCACAGTCAGGCACTGAGAGATCTTCTGAAAATGCAATTTGAAGATAATGATACTGTAGTTTGCACTGCTGTGATGGTGCTGATGGTGGTGATGATGATGATGATGATGATGATGTCTGCTAATGCACCCGTGGCAGTGTGATTGTTCCATTGGAGGAGCGGAGTTGGGGCGGTAGTGGAATGATTTTCTGGAACGACGCCGATGTGGGTAAGGCTTCACCGGGCCAGGGTAGCTCAAATATGACCCAGCTCTGGTGAATCACTGAAAGATTTCAATACCCCCCCCCCTCTCTCTTTCTCTCACACACACACACACACAAACACACACTCCCCAAAATGCGATTTTTCTCTCTCTGGGATTTGGTGTAGCGTAAAAGCACCCTGGGGTCTCAGATAGTAAGGTTGCAGATGGAAGAAAAATGAGTATGTGTGTATGTGTGTGTGTGTGTTTGTGTGTGTGTGTATGTGTAGGGGCACATTGTGTGTGTGTGTTTGTCTAAACGAAGAGACTGCCAAAGCATTTCTCTGCATCTCCACCCCCTGTTTCCTTGCCTCACCTCTGAGTCAGGGCTGCAGTGATTGGGTTCATAGCGCTTCATTGCCTTTTATTTAGATCTGTCCATCTTTCTATCTCTCTCTCTAATTCCAATCTGTCCATCATTCTGCAGTACCTGTCTCTGTCATGGCCTCTGAGTTTGTATTTCACACTTGGTCTCTCTCTCCCTGTTCTCTTCGCCCCACACAAACCAGTCAGTGACAATGCTGTGGGTGTGGGTGGCTGGTTAGTTGTGTACCTCTGGTTCTCTCCCTGCGTGTGTGTACACCTCTGTGTGTGTGTGTGTGTGTGTGGGTGGATGGGTGGGTGGTTGAGTGGGTGGATGTGTACCTCTGTCTCTCCCCCTGTGTGTGTATATCTGTGTGCGTGTGCGTGTGTGTGTGTGTGTGTTATGCTCACTATAATCTCTCTCGCCTGTGTCCCTATTCTCTCTTCGCTGTCCTGTCCTTTGGATGGTCCTCTTGATCAGTAGTGCATGTGGCCCTTGAGCTGCACTAATTTAGGACTTTCCATCCAGACAGGAAGGAGAAACCATATATGGTAAAACATGGCAGACCAACTCATACCAAAGACCTCATCAACAAATATGCCAACGGAACACAGAAGGATATTTTTAGGACTTTCACGATATGTGTCTTAGTTTTGTGACTCAGTTTTATTTCTTTATTGTGTTATGACTTATGACTTAAATCAAGATGGTGTGATATGTGTAACAAATTAAACACACTCATGTACAGACACACACACCCATATTTGCACACACACACACACACACACACACACACACACACACACACACACACAGATGGAGAATATAGTTTAGTAATACACTACACAACTTGACCTTTAATATACAGTGTCAGGCTCTTAGGGCTTAGAAAAGAGAAGAGAAAAGAACAGCTAATTACACACGTGTCTTACAGACGTGTCTGACAGTGATTTAGACTGCAGAACAGTCAGGAAGCACAGAGAGAGGGAGAGAGAGAAGGAGAGAAACGGTGGAATCATTACATGGGGATGAACGACAGAGTGAATCAGATGGAGAGATTTAAAGTTAGGGCCAGAGACAAAAAAGAAAAGGGGAATATGGAGAGGGGGAGAGAGAGAGAGGAAAAGAATAAAGTCGAACGTCTTGACTGCTTTGCCTGCAGCCCCAGTGATTTTGTGTGACATGTTTAGCCTTAAAACACTGCCTTCCTTCCTCTTGCATTAGCATGTGAGGAGGAGGCTGTGTGTGTGAATAGGTGTGTGTATCTATGTGTATCCTTGCCTTTGTGTGTCTCCTGTGTGTATGTGAGAGATGTGTCTCCTGAGTGTATGTGAGTGTCTGTGTGTGTTTCAGTGCAAGAAAAAAAATCCAAATCCTTATAACGGTTCAGGGCTATAGAGAGAAAAACAACTGCAAACCAATGCCATACCTGTCCATTTACACATTTTCACCACAAAAACAGTTGTGTTGCCTTGATCATGTAAAACCAACTGAAGTAAAACCAATCCAGCTAAAAGATTATTTCTGAAAATACTGTATATTAAAGTGGTGTAAATACAGTAGCTTTTTGCTCTATTTAAATTGTTACATGTTACATCCTTTGCTTTTCTCAGTGCTCTTAGACATGCCCACAGACTCTATCACTCTTCTATGTGGAGAACTGATCCAGAGCCTGCTCTATTTAAATTGTTACATGTTACATCATTTGCTTTTCTCAGTGCTCTTAGACATGCCCACAGACACTATCACTCTTCTATGTGGAGAACTGATCCAGAGCCTGCGTTGGTTCGCCCATCTGCATCAGTCTCCCAGGGTGAGAAATAAACGATCATATCCAGAGGTGTTTTAATTTGTTGAGCGCGTATTGATTGGGCCTGTCAGAGCCGCTGGTACGCTATTGAGCTTGAAGGAGTGTTGTGTGTGTGCGTGTGTGTGTGTGTGTGTGTGTGTGTGAGAGAGAGAGAGAGAGAGTTGATGTTTTTATTCTCTCTCTTCTTCTCCTTCTTCTCCTCCTCTTCTTCTTCTTCATCCTCCTCCTCCTCTTCTTCCCTCCTTCTCCTCAGCGGTGAGATAGATGGCGTTTGTTTTTTAATGCTGTCCTGTGCTGTATTGATTGTGTTAAAGGGGGCTTTGAAGGGAATTCCAATGAGAGGCGGAGTGAGAAAGAAGCACTGAGGCTCAGTCTGGGCAGAACACAGTGTTTGTGTGTGTGTGTGTGTGTGTGTGTGCGTGTGTGTGTGTGTGTGTGTGTGTGTAGAGAGAGGAAAGAGTGGTCAGTGCCGACGATAGCAGGGCATCGGCTGAAACTTCACAGTCAGGATTGTGTGTGTGTGTGTGTGTGTGTGTGCGTGCGTGTGCTTGTTTGTTTGTGGGGGGAAGGTGGTGGATGACTTGGCTGCTTCCTCAATTCTCAGTGCTTGTTAAATGGAGAGTCATATCTTACTTTATGTGTGTGCAGCGCTCCAGCGTCTTTGTATATCGACTTGTGGCAGTTGGAATCAATGGGCAAAAAAGTCTCTCTCTCTCTCTCTCTCTCTCTCTCTTTCTTCTCTCTCTCTTTCTTTCTTTTTATCTCTTTCTGTGTATCTCATCTCTCTTCCCCTTCTTTCACTCTAGTCCCTCAATTTTTCATCCTTTCTTCCTTTCAGTCTCTTATCTTGTCCATTTAACTCATGCCTTGCTGCTTTTCCAAAGATTTACCAGTCCTTATCCCTCACTTTCGATCCTTTTCCAATCCCCTCTCTCTCCCTCTTTATCTTTCTCTCTCTCCCTTTCTCCCTCGCCGTCTTTTTCCCACACCTGTAATCTCTCTCTCAATCTCCCATGATGCTCTTTGTTCTCAGATCCAGGTTGCCATTACCTGAGGGAGCTGCTGTGGCAGAGAGATGCTTTGCTGTGATTGGTTGAGTGAGGTTGAGCTCTAATAGGAGGTTGTAAATAGCAGAGGAGTGATGTCTGGGACTGGCCCTTGAGGCTAATGAAAGAGGGATAGGAATGAGAGATAGATGGATAGAGAAGGAGGGAGAAAGAAGAAGTAGTCGAGGTGAGTTTTAAATTGGGGCAATTTTTAAGTGTACTTCATTTGGCACCTTCATTTGTCTCCTTGTTTTCTCACTTTATCCTTGTCTTCCTGCTTTCTTTTCTCTCTCTCTCTCTACTTGTTCTACATCCTTCCCTTCCTTCTTGTCTGAGGAGATAAAGTTGTCATTTTACTTATATCTGACCTTTATACAAGTCCTCCTTTCACTCTCCTTCTCTCCATTCATCTATTTCTCTCTTTCTCTCCTCTATTTTCTCTCTTGCTTACTCACTCCCTTCCCCCTGTTCTCTCTCTGCTGTCTGTGTATTATGGACGGTGAAGGGCTGAAGTGTTCTGTTGCTCCCCTCCTGTGCTTGTTAGCTAGTGGAAGTCAGAGTGCAGTTTTCATGCCACTGCCGCTCCTGACACACGCACACACACACACACACACACACACACACAGCTACTGTTATCTCTCTCTCTTGTCCATCTCTCTATCTCTCTTACACACACACACACACACACACATACATAGAGACAGAGAGAGAGAGAGAGAGAGAGGCATTAAAGTCAATACAGGCTTCATGTTCCCACTCTTATTCACACTGTCACCCTCTCCTGACCTCCTCTGTGGTTTGGCTGAGTGCTCAAAGTTCAGATGTCCGCAGTGTGCCGACACTGAAATATATTTCAAATATATAATAAATAAAAATATTCTCACTCACTCTCTCTCTCCCACTCTCACTCTCTTGTGTGCTTGTGTGTGTTTGTGGTGCACGCATTCACGCGCGTGTGTGTGTGTGTTAAGGGACAGGGACTGCAGTCATTAAAGCTTAGGCAGTAGAGGAGTCCGAGGCAGAGGAATTAATTTAATCAGTCAATTAAGCATGGAGCTGCACTGCGCTGTGCCTCACATTGAGCTGAGATGCAGCCCTTCATTCAGCACTGTCAGCCACTGGACCTCATCTACATAACTCAGCGGGCCACGCTCTGAGAACGCCTGTCCATTAATCATGTGTGTGTGTGTGTGTGTGTGTGTGTGTGTGTGTGTGTGTGTGTGTGTGTGTGTGTGTTTACTGCCATGTTTGTTTGTGTGTGCACATTGGTGTGTGTGTGTGTGGTGGTTCCAAGGCTCTGAGGGTTGTCCAGTAGACTGAGCTATCTCACATTACTTGCTTGGCTCCATAAGGAATGTTTACTCACTGTCTCTGTCTCTGGCTGCCTCTCTCTGCCCATCCTTCTACATGTGTGTGAGTGTGTGTCAGTGAGTGTGTGTGTGTGCATGCATATGTGCGTGCTTGCGTTTGTGCATGCGTGTGTGTGTGTGTGTGTGTGTGTATTCATGCATGCTTGCTTGCGTTTGTGTGTGTGTGTGTGTGTGTGTGTGTGTGTGTGTGTGTGTGTGTGTGCGCGCGCATGTGGGGGTTCTCTCCCTGGCTTGAGAAATTTCACAAAGTAAACACATGCATCTTTGTTCAAACTATCCTGCTGAGAGAGAAGGGACATTGAGAGAGGCAGAGAGAGAGAGAGCGAGAGAGAGAGAGAAAGAGGGTGAAAGTGTAAATATTTGGGCAGAACATTCACATATATGTTGTCATTATTCCATTGCTCCTCGTCTTCCTCAAGGTATGTGGAAATGTATGGGTACTAATGCATGTGTGTAGTTAATGTGTGTAATGTGTGTCTCTCCATCACTCTCTATCTATGTCTCTCACTCTTCCCTCCAATTGTGTGAGTGTATGTGTGTGTGTGTATGTGTGTGTGTGTGTGTGTGTGTGTGTGTATTCCTAACTCTAAGACTCATTTTCCCATGGCACTCTTTGGCTTCTCAGGGCTCCATTACTCAAACCTGACAAGTGGAGCCAGAATGGCTCACAGGAGGCTCAACCTGGGTGCAGTTGCCCCATTTACTTTATTTCATGCATCTCCTCTACCTGGTCAACATCTGTTATCTGGCCGCCATTACCTCACCACAAATGGCTCTGGATTCTCATTCAGAAGAATAATTCTAAGTGTAATGGGGCTTGGTAGCAGCAATAGCCCAATGTGGAACTGAAAAAGGAATAGAATAGAGTGGAAGGACTAAAGGAAATGACAGATCGGGAGAGATGGGGATGAGAAGACAGAAAGGGAGAGAGAGAGAGAGAGAAATGCTGAGGGCAGCGCTACCAGGGCGATAATCCCATCAGACAGCAAGAGACAGGGAGAGGGTCACTGCGCAGAAAGCTCCAGAACCTTTTTTTTTCTTTCTTTTGCTTTTTCTTACTCTCTCCTTACCTCACATGCACATACTCTCTTTTTCTCTCTGTCTCTGGCCCTCTCTCTATGTCTCTCATTCACTCTTTCTCCTTTTCACTCTCCCCATCAGCCAGAATGTGCTGTCCTGCCAGTCTCCCATTGCCATGGAAACCCAGGAGTGTTGGGTTTAGCTGAGCTAAAGAGCAGTGCTACACATCATTAGCTAAATGTCAGTGTGTCTCTTTGGGCTATATTTAGGCAGGGGACAAGGGGATGGGGGCGGTGGGGAATATGGGGCTTGTCCAGGCCCATGTCCCTCTTGGTGATGGGCTTGGAATATGGAGTTTAAGAATATGGAGCCTCTGCTTCTAAGATTGACTGTTAGTAGACACGTTTATCTAAAGCGTCATGGACGTGGAGTTTGAGAATCGAACCCAGGTTGCCCGATTGTCAGTTGAGCGATGAAACCTGCTGCCCCACCACTCCTGCAGTCTTACTTCTCTAATGGGCTAGAGCAGAAGGCTTAGTGCCACTGCAAGTCTGGTAGTGGCTCACTTGCAAAGCAAACCATATTTCATTTTATATCAGTTATAAAGTCTTCACAAAGGTTCCTTCAGTATCCGGGGTGTGTCTGGGGTAGGGCATGCTCTTGATTTAAAAGCAGTCATCTTATTCAATGTTCATGCAGTGGAAAAGCCCTACCATCTACAGAGCCTATACCGTTATTGCTGTTCTGTAAGCTGCAGCTCTGCCATACTGTAGTGTGTGTTTGTTTGTGTGTGTGTGTGTAAAATACACAGTGGGTGATGGACTCACATACTGCATTAAAATGGAGAGGAACAATGACTGGTTTGATGAGTAGGATAAAATCCTGCTGAAAGTGCTTTATCTTAGTCTCATCCGTATGCATGTGCTCTGTGTGATTATTTGGGGGTTGTAGAACGGAAAATTCTGTATATGTGTATGTGTGTGTGTGTGTATGTGTGTGTGTGTGTGTGTGTGTGTGTGAGTGAGTGTGGGTGAGGGAGTGAATGAGTGAACAAGAGAATAAGAGAGAGACGGAGGATGTTAGTTCATGACTGTGAAAGTTGTTTTTCTGCGGTGTGCAAGTACCCTTTAAAAAAAATCTGGCCTGAAGACACTATTGAGTTGAACCCTATGAGTGGATGCAGTGTAAATATGGTATGAGTCAGTGTGTGTGTGTGAGTGTGTGGTGTGTGTGTGTGTGTGTGTGTGTGTGTGTGTGTGTGTGTGTGTTTATGTGATCTCAGTGACAGGGTGGGGGTGAGGCCATGGGAATAGTGGAAAGGAAAACATAGCTTGCAGTATCCAGATGTGGCAACACCCTCCGCTAAGCGCGTGCACACACACACGCACACACACACTCACACACACACACACACACACAAAGACCATTTGTTAGCGTCACTCCTAAATTATTCCACCACTTGTGGCACATTGAGAACATCTCATCCCATCCATCATCTCAACCCTTAGTGTTCTAAATGACAAGAGCTTGGTTAAAAAAAAAAAATCTTCTGACACACATTTTACCCATGAGCCTTTTGGTCTACCCCTCTAGTTCCCTTTGTATCAAAGCTGCAGTCTAGAATCCTTGCGGAGTGTGTTAATAATCTACAATGTTCCTCTCTCTCTTCCTCTCTCTTCTAGAGTGCTTGGTCAGTCTCAACATTCTTTAGTCAAAATGAATGTTGTGCACTGAAAAGGCCTTGAGCTTACTGCAACAGCTGCTTTTGCAGAGATAGCATGTGAGTGAACAGCTGGTTTTTCTGCTGAGTTGCTCCGTCGACTGAATGCTCTGTGCTCTTTTTTTTTTTTACATTATTGTCCCTTCCTTCTCCTCCTCCTGTTCGTCTGAGCTTTTTCCACTGTCCATATCTGTTCCCAGTACGACTCAGTGGGTTGAGGTATGGTAGTCTGAAAATAGACCTCTCAGACCTACCTGCCTGCAGTTGAGTGGAATGGCCTCGCTATTTGTGTGTGTGTGTGTGTGTGTGTGTGTGTGTGTGTGTGTGTGTGTGTGTGTGTGTGAGAGAGAGAGAGAAAGAGATGGAGGGGGGGGCTGCTGGGGAGTTTTTTGTGAGTACGCCTGCTGGGATCTTAGTGCTTTATTAGTCACTGGCTGGCTGAGGTTCATGAGAGTTTCAGGGAACTCAACTGTGTGTGTGTGTTTGTGTGTGTGTGTGTGTGTGTGTGTGTGTGTGCGTGTGTTGGGGCAGGGGGACGGGTGGATGATGATGATGAGGGGTTTGTTAGAGAGTTTTAAAACAGTCATCAGGGTCAGCTAGACCTGGCAGGCACTGATTGGTTGGTTTAGTGGACCATGTGACCGAGAGAGATTTGGACCAGGCCGGGTTTACAGAAGGGAGGAGAGAAGGAGGAGTGACAGATAGACAAAGAAAGACAGACGGAGAGAGGGAGATAGAGGGAAAAGAGAGATGGTGAGGACAAAGAACTTCAGAGTCCCCGGAAGTTTGAACAGAGACCTTGTTAAACAGAAAAAAAATATGACCAGGTATGAGAAAAGCACAGAAGACAGAAACAGAGAGCGAGAGAGGGAGGGAGAGAGGAAGAAAAAGTAGACTTGAGGTGATGGTTGAGTTCACTCTATGGGATGGTTCTTGCTTCAGACTTTGCTTTGCAAGAGAAAATCAGACAAGATGGAGGAAAGGACTAAAAGAAAATAAAGGGACAAAGGGAAGAGAAAGTAGACTTGAGGTGCTTGTTGAGCTCTCTGTTGAGCGGGGTGTGAAAAACTTTCCTCTGCATGGGCTGCCCCCTGCTGAAACATATTAGAAATGCAGTCATCTCACAGAGCACAGCTTGACCTGAGAATCAATGGAAAGCAACGTCTACGAACTCAGTAGAAAAGGTCAAACATATTTTGTATGAGACATTCAGTCGCCCTTCAGATTGCACAGATTTCACAGCACTAGACTCCAGCAATACTAGTAAAAAAGATAAAGAAAGGTCATGTTTTTTTATTTTTCATGTTTTTGTTTTGTTTTGTTTTTTTTTTCATTTAGAGATGTACTATTTTTGTGTACATCGTAGGTGCCAGGGATTGAGTGATTTTAGTTCTTATTTCTTAACGGCCTACCACAGTGAGCATGCGGTTGGCAAGGTAACAACGCATCTCTCTCCCTCTACCTGTGTGGTAGCAGTCTGGCTCCGTCTGTGTCCCGTCCTGCTGCTTGTGAATTTGCACACCTGGTAATTCCCCGCCGTCCTGGAGGACACGGTTATTATTAGGCCCAGGGCCGTGGTCGCCCTTCTTTTCCCAAGGAGAATGTCCCGTTGTCACGGGAACCAGTTTGCACGAGGCCCGGTGGGACTTAGAGGAGAAGGTGTAGAGTTTTATTCTTTTATTTTTATTTAAGAGAGAGAGGTTAGAGATAGCTATCTATCTACATTAGTGTGTGTGTGTGTGTGTGTGTGTGTGTGTGTGTATGCGTGTGTGTGTATGCTTGTGTGTGTGTGTGTACGTGTGTAGATGTATGAACATGTGTGAACATGTGTGTGTGTGTACGTGTGTAGATGTGTGTGTGTGAGTAATCTGTTTTACTGCCCTGGAGCGTCACCCAGCCCACACAGTGACCTTCAGCGCACTCTGACCTAATTATATGTAATGTGTGTGTGTGTGTGTTTGTCATAATAATGCCTGTCATAATAATCTGTCTTACTGCCCTGAAGTGTCATCCAGTCCACACTGACCTTCAACGAGGGCACTCTGACATTAGTACATGTAAAGCCTACAGTACGTGTGTGTGTGTGTGTGTGTGGTGTGTGTGTGTGTGTGTGTGTGTGTGTGTGTGAGAGAGAGAGAATGAAGCAGAGACACAGAGAGAGAGAAGGCAAGAGTGAGTTAGAGGAAAAGAGAGTGTGAGTGAGTGAAAATGTGAAAGAATGAGAGATGAGTGGGACTCTGGTGGAGGCATCACACATGCACATAGAGGCTGTGGGCACGGCAGTTGTCTGACTTTGTTTTTGTGAAAATGGCAGACATGTGTCTAACCAAACCTGACATCAACAGAAGAGAGGAAGACTGGGATTTTTTTGTTTTGTGTGTGTGTGTGTGTGTGTGAGAGAGAGAGAGAGAGAGAGTGTGTGTGAAGTTGTTTAATGCAGGAAGCATCTGTAAGTGAGTAGAATGTGTAATTACATTGCCTCTCTTCTAAGTAAACTATGCTACTCTAACTGTATTTGACCAATTCTAGTCTACCACTGAGCTTCCTGTTGTCTCAGTTTTTATCAGAATTCATGGGCAGAGAAAAGTCAAACTTTTTTTCTGAAATAATTTCACTCAGAACACAACTTTATCACAATTACTCAAGACAAGCTGGTATTGTCTTGCAAAGGGACTCTCATTACCGTGATGCAGCAAAGTAATCAAATGTCGCCCTCTAGTGGACATGTTGTGTCATCACTATTTCACCATTTGGTAGTAATTTCTGAAAAGGAATGAAACTGTGAAACCTGAAGACACATTTTACATATACTTTATCTCTTTTTTGTCTCTCTGGTTGTGTGTGTGTGTGTGTGTGTGTGTGCGTGTGTGTGTGTGTGTGTTTTTTTGCAGGAGGTGCAGAGCAAGTCCAAAGTGTGTGCTAATGTGTTCTGTGGAGCAGGGAGAGAATGTGCTGTGAGTGAGAAAGGAGAGCCCAGCTGTCTCTGCATTGAGGTCAGTCACAGACACTAATGACAAATGCTTACACACTGTAACAGTAATATAGCATGTGTTAGAGTTGACTACACTTGTATATGCACAGTAGAATGCAGTTGAACACAGCATTTGCTGGAGTATTTGGAAAGGGTGGACTTTTAAGTGTGTGTGTGTGTGTTTGTTTGTGTGTCTGTGTGTGTGTGTGTGTGTGTGTGTGTGTGTGCCTGTGTGTGTAACAATGTAGAAATGCAAGCCCCACAAACGCTCGGTGTGTGGCAGTAATGGAAAGACGTATCGAACCACTGTGAGCTCCACCGTGACGCCTGTCTGACGGGCTTGAAGATCCAGGTGGCCCATGATGGACACTGCAAAGGTATGTTTCCTATGCGGCACAGGCCACAGTCAAAGAATGCCATTTGACCTCTCTGGCACCATATTATGTAGGGATTGAAAAAAAACAATTTACTGTATTGAGAGCCCTGTTGTACATTTGGCTTTACTGTGATTAGCCGCGTAAAAGTGTTATCTGTAATTACCGCTGTCAAATATAGAACTTTTTTTTTTTTTAATTCACACGTTCAACGGATGAAGCCGTTATCTTTTTGTTCCTTGTGTACAGTACTCAAAACACACTTTATTACTTGTATTAGTCCACAGATCTGACTCAGTAATTGCAATCTTTTGCCAGTGTTGGTGTCCCTTGTTGTGACTCGTTGTGAGTTTGAGTGCAAGATCGCCCTGCTAAAGAACCCGTCACTGTAACAAGGAGAGAGAGATGCCTAGCGGCATGCTAAGGGCAGTCTAGTGGTGTGTATTGACTCTGAGGTCTTTGGAGTTTTAGCAGGGGGATAAGCCCTTCAGGAGCTGGGAGCTGCTGGGTTTGTTGTAACCACCACAAACTGTGGCCCTCTTATTCCACTGGCACTGCCACAGGGCAGCCCTGTTGCTCAGTTCCTGCTGAAACGGGAAGAGGGGATAAGCCCAATCATGACCCTGATTTTCTTTTGCGAGGAGTCTGAACAAGTGTCAGTAGCGGGAGAGAGTGACTGAGAGACAGTGAGCGAAGGAGAGTGCGTGTGAGGGACAGGCTGAGCATTGGTCCTGTGCTATTCTGCCATTAACAATAATAAGAGTTTCTTTGCAGCACAGTGTTTTAAAGACAACTGATGTGAGACTCCCTGAATGTAATTTCTGCAGGTTTGGATGTCTTGCAAGTTAACATTATAATAGCCATCATGTTCAGCAGGGAGAAAAATCAAAGGCTAATATCTCACTGTTATCTGTACTGACAGAGAGAGCTATCTGTGGAGATATACTTATCTTCTCCCATGCTCATTATAGGATGACTCCATGGCTATCTGTTGGGGCATTGGGCACAGCGCCAGCCCTGAGCACATCACATGGGTGCCCTCCGGTCACATGCAAGACACCGTCGCCACATTTTACATCAGCACACACACACAAACCTTTACTCTTTTAAGGCACCATGACAAAGCCTCTGGTGTCTCGATGTACGTGTTTATTGTGGCCTGCACCTTGTTAGGATATTTTATGGCTTTTTCTTGGACAAAACTAGGTGAGAACAATGAAGACACTGTCTTGCTAAGTCACTGTGGCGTCATGATGCTAAATACAAATTGATTTGAGAGTTCGATTTACTGCAATGGGAAACCCTTCCAAGTATTGTGTACCAACAGACTGGAGTCACTAATTGTGCAACTCTTAGCAATGACCACGCAATGAACCTCCGCCCATGGTGAGAGCGCGGTTAGATGACAAGGAATTTAGCAAAGCTTCAGTTTTACGTCTTAATAAACTACCAAACATACAGTTGAGATGATATTTTTTCATTATTGTTTTAAATGTTTTTGATTACAGCATAATACTGAGCAATGCATCTGTACTGTGTGTTAGCTATATCCACCTCCAACAAATGATACAGTGCAGTGTCTATAAGCAGAAGCAAGTCTAATCATCCATAAGATTTGTGGTAACTGACATGATTGACAAGTATTTGCTAATGTAAACTAGACATCTGGAAATGGTCTGGCACAAATTAACATCTTTTGTTATTCCATTCTATACAGAGAAGAAGATGGACAAAGCTGCTGCCAGTCCTGGTGTGTATGAAATCTTTTTTGTTTTTTAATTCAAAGTTAATTCAAAGGCTTAATGCTTGGCAGAATTACTGAAAATTGTGAAAATTGGTGAGGACAGGTATTTTGCTTCAGGACAAAAATAGGAAAAGGTAAATAGGGAGAAAAAACATCCAATCAAACATGTGGCGTAAATGTGCATTGTATATCATCTTCTTTCTTTTCAGAATCTTCCAGAATTTCTTGTAATATTCTTTTCATCCTAACAACATAAATGTGTCAGCTAGGGTCTTCACAAGAAGAGAAAGAATAAAGCACATTATTCCTATTCTGAGGTCTCCTCACTGGCTCCCTGTAAGTTATGGAATTGACCTTAAAGCACTGCTTTAAATGGGACTGCGCTGTCTCTAAATGGGACAGGGCCTAATTACATCTCTGATATGTTTCAGCAATATAACCCAATCAGATCTCTCAGATCGCAGTAGAGAAATTTGCTGGTAAAACCTGTTGTTAGAACAAAGTGTGATGAAGCAGCCTTTAGCTATACAGTTCAGCTATGGAACCAACTCCCACTCGCTGCTCTTTGCCTTTATTGTTGTAAAGCATATTGAACTGCCTTGTCTGTTTGTGATGTGTGCGGATTTGGTCCGATGTGGGTCCACAAGAGGAAAAGGTGGTTCCACTAGTGACGGATGTCACAGTTTGTCGGGTAAAGTGGGCTGAAGTGACATACAGTAGCTGGTTGTGGTTGCTCTAGAATTAATACAAGGCTTAGTTGTTCCAGGGATTGTTTTGTATTTAGTTGGTCTAACATTAAAAACCCATAATAGCACTACTTACTGTCAGATGACCTAGCTCTTACGCCGACAGTTTTCCACTGAATTGGTCAGTGAAGTTTGATGTAGAATCAGCTCTTGGAAAAAATATTGCCGGTCTCTGTGTTTAGTTGTTAAATACGTTTGTAACACGTGTAGATTTGGTCCGACGTGGGTTTTAGCTCTGTTAGTTTCCATAGAAAGGTGGTTCATTGGTGGTCTACAGCTGCTTAATTCTCTAAAAATTATGTTTTTTTATTTTTCATTCAACATTTTGTTTATTTTACGTATTTGGTTTTCTTTTTTCTCGATCATTTTTGTCATTTTATTTTCTGTTATTCACTGTTCTTTGCCTTTATCTTTGTAAAGCACATCTGCCTCTGTGTATGAAATGTAAATACATTTGCTTTGCCTTGCCTTCCCTGAGCTCAGAGGAGACATCTGGTTGGGTGGTGATGGTAGCAGCAGCTGCGTCAGAGGTCTCGCTTTCTGGCTGAAATTCAGTCTGGGTCTGAGCTCCATGCATGGAGAACAGCAGCACCAGCAATGTGACAGAAACTACCCTTTGTAATATCAGTCTCTCTTTCATGAAAGGTTTTGAGGTCCTGTCCCTAGTCGTGACTTCATATATTTGAATTGGCCATCAGGTGGAATAAAACCTGCACCAAAATTTTTATAAAAATAAAAACCTGTACCAAACTGCATTTTTTTTACTCTTTGACCTCTTCCAACTATTCATTTTAAGTAGCAGTGTAGTGTTTATTGTTTGTTAGTCGCTTTGGACATTCTGGCAATAAGGCAGACATAAATAAAACATGAGCATCAGCTTTGTTCAGTTGTTCTGTATATTTTTATTAACCACAATTTGTAATAATATCTGTATAACAGCAGTGCCACAATCACAGTTTGTCCAAAAAATCATTCGCTTTGTCCATTATTTATGAATTTGCTTTAACATTGCTGGTTCATTTTGCTCCCTTCACAAAGGAAACAGCAGAAATCCACTAAAGGTGCTTTGATTATTGGTGTTACAATAGAGCCTTTTATTTTCAGGGAGTCGCATGTTAACTACATCTCCCACCTCCAGCTGCAGAGTCACACTACTGGATAGATAGGATTCATACCCATCAGTACCGTGCTCTGCCACAAACAAGACCTGCTGCCCATTCTTAAACATCTTTGCATTCATCCACCGGGAGGAAAGAAAATCCATAACTGTGAATCTGAAGTAGTAGACACCTTTCACTGAAGCTGTGAAGAAGCCAGTAGAGTTGCTGTAGGCTTGTCCAACATTGGTGATGACATTACTGAAGACCAAGTCAAGCACTTTGCTCCCAGCATTTATGTAGCCAGTCGGAGGCAGAGCTGCAGAGAAGGCCACTTTGGGTTGTTCTGCAAACTCTTTCTGTAGACTCTTCACTTCAGTCTGCACCATTGCCAGGGATTCTTCTTGGGCAGAATTTTCTTTTTTCAGATGTTGCAACTCAGTTGTCAGAAAGGTCAGGTTGTCTTCATGTACAGAATTCTTCCTTTTCAGAGTCTCTACGTCAGACTTCATCATCGTTATGTTTTGCTGATGTGCAGAACTCTCCTTTTTCAGATGATCTAATTCAGTGGACAGCTCTATTAGGTCTCGCTGTTGTGCTGAAGTTTCATTTTGGAGCTTCTCCACTTGAACGTCACTGCTGGCCAGTCTGACTGTAAGGACACTCAGCTCAGAAGTTTGTAGGGTGTTTTCCCTCTTCAGCTCCTGCCATCCATATTGTAGTGCTGCCAGTTCTGCCTCCTGTGCTGAGTTCTCCCTTCGGAGGACCTCTGCTTCGGCCGCCACTTTGAACAACTGGGCTTTGGAGTCCTGCAGTTCATCCTGAGTGGAGCTCAGAGTCATTCTCAATGCCACCACGGTGGCTCCGAGCTCCCGCAGTCCATCTCGGAGTTCGCTGAGGTCAGCAAACACATCTAGGTTGGTCGTAACTTCAGAATCAGCCTCAGTGCTTTGGCTCTCTGTCTGAACTTCAGTCTGGGTGTTCTGACTCTGAACTCCACACATGAAGAACAGCAGCACCAGCAGTGGGACTGCAGACACCATCCCGTGAAAGACCACAAGGCTACTGTGTACTGAAGTGTAGTTATTCAGATTGAGTTATTCAAGTTTTTATTAATGTGCTGACTGCTTTATCACACATTTTATCATTTCTGTGGTAAATGGATTTTCCCAGCATATTTTTACTTCAGTACATGTTTGCGTCCTTCATCAATTTTATCAGTTTCAGGGGAAAGATCATTTTTAACTTATCAAAGCATATGGGCTTTTCTCAGTACGTAAAAGCACATGTTTGCTTCTGTCATCAATTCTGTGGTAGCTCCTCTAAGCTACTTTATTATTCTATTTGCTAATTATTATTTCATGCATTTTTCTTTTGCATTGACACATATTTTGTTTAATTCATTTTACCAATTTGTGTCTGTGTGTGTGTGTGTGTGTGTGTGTGTGTGTGTTTTCCTGCAGTGGTGTGCTATGTGGCTGACCGTAATGAGCTCCGTAGCCGTGTGATCGAGTGGCTGCAGACTGAGGTGGTACCAGACGGCTGGTTCTCCAAGGGATCCAACTTTACCGACATCCTGCTGAAGTACTTCAAGGTGTGTGTGTGTGTGTGTGTGTGTGTGTGTGTGTGTTGCTATATTTACTTTATTTGAGGTTATTTATCTTCATCACTGTACTGTACACATTCATTCAAGGACATTTCACAACTTAAGTCACATAGTAGGAACTGAACCCATGACCTTTGTGTTATCACCTTGCTCATATACCTCCTTGCATTTTACAGTACAGCCTAGTTACAGTACATACTTGTCAGGTCCAGAGTTGTAAAAATCCCATTTCGGAAAGTCATAATCCTACCAGGTGTTGGTTATACCTGTGCAGTTCCCAGAAGTAACTTCACCAGTTAGTTGATTAATCAGGCTGAGGACTTATTTCAATCAACTGGTTTAAGAAATGGTTGGAAGTGATATGAGGCAGGATGTTTCTTCTTTCTTTCTTCTAACCTTCTGATGTTGGGCACCTCTTGCCATGTTCTTTGGTATTGTGGGTAATGTGAGATTAAGACAGCTTGTTGAGTTATAGTGCTGGGCTGTGCTGCCCCAGGTGCACTGTGAAATGTGATATCTGACAGAGGTGAGAGTGGCTCTACCTTCAAAGCATGTGAGGCTTTCAAGCGAAATGAATGATGATGAAGCCATTTTACTGTAAGAGGTGCCTGAGGCTACATGTCATTTAAAGTGACAAGCAGACATGAAATACTTTCACAAGGGTCACAGCGTACATCATGTGTGTGGCGCCATAGCAGCTAAAGGCTTGTGAACGATCATGCATCTTTCTTTTTTTACATCTGACCTTCATCTGACAGCAACAGCATGGTCATAGTTTGACCCATTCTTCCATGGAACCTGACAGCAGCTTCCTAAAACTGCAGGGTCATAGTCTATCTCTATTGTACAATTGACCCCATACCAACCACCACTATGTGGAGTGATGGTCCTCCTTCAGAGAATCAAACGTTTGCATCAACCAGTAGTCATATAATGATATCTAAGTCCTTGCCCTTGAACTGATAACTGTGCAGATGTTAGTAGTCTGCGTACAATTTTTGCACAAGGTCAAACATCAGTTGAGCACTGCCAACTCCAGGTGGAATGTGTGGGAGATAAGGAAACCTACTGACTTGGTGATTTTCGGCCTGTACCCTGTCCTCTGCTCTAGCCTCGAGATCAGGGATCTTAAACAAGGCATCTGAGACCCCCAAGACATCCTTTTACTTACTGCAGGGGGCCACCATACTTTCAGTTCCTAATTTATACATTATAGTAAATTATAGATTATAGTAAAAAATAAAAACAGAACATGCCCTGAAACTGTCTTAATCTGTCAATAATTATTACATTGCTTTAGCATCACAAAGTACTTGACCACATTGCCTGTTTAATAAGCCCCCCAATTTTGAATGATATGTAGGGTATTAGAGGATCCCACTGTGTCTCTAACAGTTAAGGGGTCTGATTTGGGCCATAAAACGTTAAAGACTCCTACTCTAGCTAGATGCCTGTCCAATTTGTATGTTTACAAAATCGATCAAGTATTCTTGCACAGTAAGCCAGCGAGACAGTGACAAGCACCATGCCCTCTGGCAGCAGCACTGCTGAGGGTAGGTGGAGGGGAGCGGTGTATTTGATTCTCCATTGGGCTCATATATCAGTAGGCTTTCCTCAGGTTAATTACTGTACTGTATATGTATGAGAGTGTGGGGCTTTTAGTACAGACATTCCTCTTGTGTGGAGTATACTGAGGCCTGAAAAGGGCTTCTGCCCTACTTCTAAAGGATATGCATGAGCAAGAATCACATGTTTATTACTTATCCAGTTTTTTTGTTTGTTTGTTTGTTTCCATATGGTACATGATTTGGTACAAGACAGATTATATAATAGGACAAATGTATGAACACACACGCACACATATGCATGAGTAAAATAAGTGTAAATACTGACACAGATGACTTTGTCCCTTGACCAACTGAGTATCTCAACATATTAAAAAGATTTTAGAAAATCGCCATATGGATTTTGCAATTTGGAATGTGTGTGTGTGTGTGTGTGTGTGTGCGTGCATTTGTGCATGACTGTGTGTGTGTGTGAGAAAGAGAGAGAGAGAGAGAAACAGAGAGAGAGGTCAGTGAGTCCATTTGGCAATTTAAAGTCCCAAGTGCTCCTGCCAACCTTGGCCAATCATTGAGAGAAGGGATTCCACTGAGGTGCTGAAAGAATGGACTTTGAAAGAAGGCCTATTCACTAATTATCTCAAGATGTAATATTGGCTCCTCTCTAATATTAAAGTTATATAGCTGATTTGTAAATTGTTTTATGATAGATAAGGTGCTACTCTACACTCAACCTGTTAGATTTATAGACCTTGCCAGCTTCAGTAGATCTGAATATGGAAAATTAAGATTAAGACGAATAACTAGAAAGTGTCATTTATTGTCATTATAGAAGTACATTTTCTGTCTTTCTTTCTCTCTTTCTTTCTTACTGCATACATGTGTAGAACTATGACAATGGTGATGCCCAGCTGGACTCCTCTGAGCTGCTGAAGTTCATCCAGCACAATGACAGCGGCGTCGACCTGAAGACCTATGTGGACGAGGACAACAACCGCCTGCTCAGGTGAGAGAGAGAGAGAGACTATGAATCATTAATCACTGTCACTATCACTATGAAATGATACAGGAAAGAAGCAGAGAGAGTAAGGAAAGTGTGTTATTAAATAGGTCCCATTCTCATGCTCAGGCCTGCTTCCATTTGGTATGGACAGTGTGTGTGCTTGTTGAGTGTCATAGTGAGCAGTGATGCAGATAGATGACAGACTACAGATGAAAAGCTAACAGAATACACTGCAGATAAACAAAGTGTCTTTGCGCTGCACAAATAGGAGGTAGGCTAATTGAATTTGATAATAGTGCATATATAATTAGACAAAGGTTTTGGTTAATGCTGATGATGTTGTTGCATTCTGTGCAAACTGCTCAGTTATCCTCAATTCAGCCTTTTAGCCTTAAGATTTTCTGTAAATGTGGCCCCTATTCTGTTCCTGAGTTAATCTAGAAGACTGCAGACAATCAAATGATATTTGGGATTCGGTTATGCACAAAACAGTACTATAATTTAGTATCATTACACAAGGTTTATATGAAAATAAGATAAAAACAGAACAGTGAGTTCAATAAAACCAGGACATCCGAGTATGAGCCAAGCATGAGCACAATAGCATGGTCAATACACAACACTCTGATTGGTTAGATTTCATATCCTGTGAAATTAACATGGCCCTTTGGACAGGATCTCTTTGCTGTCAAACTATTGACTGTGGAAAACTGAGTGCCTATATGGAAAGGTTTGTGTTTGTTCATCCAAGAGGCAGTAGATAGTGTGGTGTGACTGACTGCTATTGACCTCAGGTGTGTCCATACAGCTTGAGTCTGCGATAGCTTATGCTGAACTGCCGTTGTCTGTTCCCACAGAGATTCTTGCTGTACACATGATAAGCATGTGCCAAAGGTGTGTGTGCAAAGTGACCTGTGCGTGTGCGTGCGTGTGTGTGTGTGTGTGTGCGCGCATGCGTGCTTGTATGTGTGTACACGATGGTATTCAACCAAATTGTTCTCTCTTCTCTTTTTTTCCTCTTTCTCTCTCTCTCTTTCTTTCTTGTCTTTTCTTTTGTTCCCCACTTTCTGTTGCCTCGGCCATATTTTCATTCTCTCTTTTAAATACACATCAAATGGACGTCCAGCTTTCATTTGCCTCCCACAATGACTGACCTGTGCTACTTTATTCTCGTCACGTCCATACACAGAGATAGAAAGTGCCAGAGATAAAGACACACAGAAATATGTCTAGCCAGCACCGTGTCAGATCAGTGAGTGCTAGTTTTTGTGCAGGTCCTATGTACTTTTTTGCCTCTAAAACTATTTTTACGCAACACAACCAAAACACTTCAGTCGTGCACCCACCCGTAGCCTCCCTGTTAGCCTGGGGGGCAGGAGTCCGTCTGCGTTTCCTGTCTGTGGCTGCCAGACAAGGGATTAAGGGAGCTGTTCACACAGCCTCGACTGTCCCTCTGTGTGCACCAAACTCTTTTATCTCAACTCAACTCCGATAAAGAATGGATGTCTAGGGGGCCTATGGACACATTTGTGAGCTCTCTCTACCTCTCTATCTATCTGTGTTTCTCTCTCTCTCTCTCTCTTTCTCCCTGTCTCGCTCAGTCACTCGATTGCATGCATTCCTCTGGAGTCGTGCAAAGAAAGTCTGACTGCCAACTGACCACGTCTCATAAGCAAAAACTATGACAGTGCCACATTTGGTAGTAATGGCTCCTGGAGAGGATAGTTTTATGGTCATGTCATGCTTTTGATCTATCTGGCAAAATCTGTTTGTTTGTTTTGCATGTTTGTTTTGCCTTAACTGAACCTTATGAATGAAATCATCTTCTTTTTTTAAAAAAAAGTAGCTTAGACATATGTCCGCTAGACTGTATTCCGTGAAGTTGACATAGCCAACATCACCAATGCTACAGTCTGATTCCGGCACATGCACTGTGTAATGCTCAGTTTAATTTAACAATCAATTTAGCGTTAGTTTCATACTACAGTAGGCCTACATTGTAGGTCTATGGCATTTATTTTCCTTTGCAGTGTTGCTGAATATTTAAGTTAAGGAAGGGAGCACATTTCACTTTCAGTGTGGAAACCGTGTTGTGTTGGGAGATAATCTGCCCCTCTCAGCTTGCACTTGTTTAACAATCAAACTATTTGGGTGCCAGGGACATCACTAGCTTTGAAACACAGGGGGGGCTTAGCCCCTTGGACATAATTGTAAATGCGCGTGCATAGTCCGAAAAATTTTGGTCATAGGCAGGCTACTTAAAAGAGAAACCCATAGCCCTGTTGTTTAAAAGCACAGTGCTGTTGGTAGGATACTACATATATCATAGTCGATCTGCAGCTATCACTGAATGGGGTACAGTAACTTATTTTCAGTTTAATTTTCCATTTAGTGACCGTTAGCATCCGAATTTCTTTTTCAGTCTATGTTGCATAACATTATCTGATTCTTTTCCTACAGACAGCGCTCATTGACCTTAAACAACAGGTCTATGGATTGATTCACACTGGACTTCTCTTTTAAATAGGCTACATTATTTCTTATTAGTTATAGAGCATTCATCAGAGCCTGTTATCTGACTCATTTTCTCCCCCTGCCCTCTGTGAAACACCCTGCCTTTCCTCTCCCATCTCTTCCAGATAGGCCTACTTTGTTCTCTCTCTCTATTTATTATTTTTATTTTCATTACCACAGGGGAACTGTCAAAATGTATTTGGCAAAATAGCCAAATATTGGTTGTTAGCCATTCAGAGGCATTAGATATCAATATCGGTATCAGCCCCAGAAAAATGCATATCGTTCAACCCCCTAGCTTATCTATATTGATCTATTCAACCCTCCCCACTAGGAGCCTGTGTGTGGATGCCCTCATTGAGCTGTCTGATGAGAATGCTGACTGGAAACTGAGCTTCAATGAGTTCCTCAACTGCCTGAAACCCGACTTCAACCCCCCAGAGAAGAGTAAGCACAATCTCCTATCATACTCTTCCCCACAATGCACCAGAGTACACTCAAACTAGTGCAGGAGGCATAATATCAGCAGTATTTTTTGACACAATAACTTATCCACTCCTGTATACTTTTAAACCTAAAAGCTGTTTTTTTCCATTGCCAGCACAAAGCCTCTGTCATAAATTGGCTCGTCAGCATTTGCAGCAACTTCTGAGAGTCAGTGTTTTGTGTGTATGTGTGGGAGTGTATTGTAGTGGTAGAATGTAACAAAGTACTTTGTTTGTACATTTTTCATCTATACTTTACTTGAGTAGAAATAATGATAAGTACTTCTACCTTTATTTCACTACATTTTGCAGCTATTGTCTGCACTTCCTACTCCACTACATTTCTAAAATGCATTCCAATACATTTTATTGGGCTGTTATCACTTTTTATGCTGAAGTCGCCTATAGGCTGCGTGGCTGTCTTAGAAGATTAAATCTGTCAGATACATTGTTTTATGTGAAGCCGCTTCACAGTTGCAACATTGAGTTTCCCATTCATCCCAATGGGTGACATTTCAAATATTTTGCTGCATTTTGTCATCTTGAACTTAAGCACTGTTGCAGTTTGTGTTAGATCACTCTTTTCTGGGCCACTGTTAGCTGTCAACGAATGACAGCTTTCTACCAGCTAGGTCATTGAGCAGTATATATATATATATATATATATATATATATATATATATATATATATATATATATATATCAGCACATATCAGTATGTATCCCAGAGAGAAAAAAATGTTTCTCAGTACACACTAATCTCTGTTCGTTGAAGCAAATCCAATCCAACTGGGCTCAATTGTGTCTTTTCCTTCTGTGGCAAGAAAAAAATTCAAAGACCTGGCCAGCTTAAGCCTTAAAACTACTATTCTACTAGTCTGTTTTCTGCTATGGTGAGGGGTTGGGGGGTGACATATCAGAGATCGGTAAGATCATATTTATTTCTCTGAGACAAAAATGAGACTGCTGCAAGATTTTTCCCCTTCTGGGTTGTAGTGCTGGTATGCACTGTAGTGTTTTCAGCAAAATTGTATACATACCATGACCTTGATTGGTCCTCTTCAGCAAAGTTGTACTACTGTACTACTGTACTGTTGTACACTAAGGTTGTAAATGGGGCTTGTTTTTGGCCCCATTTCAAAAACCTCCCCCATAAAAAAGCTATGTTTCTTGGCAGGCTTTTCCCATGTACAGGCTCCACTGGTGCTGAAAAGTAGGTCTGTGTAAAGTCAAACTGACCTACTTTTGGTTAGTAATGATTTAATGAAGTAATTTCGCGCAAACTGCCAGAGAAGTCAGCAGTGGGCTAAGAGAAGCCTCCATGAAGATAGAGAGAGGGGGGGGAAGGCTCTGAGCTTTGAGCTCTACTGAGGGGAAAATAGGTGAGAGTTCACAGGAAGAGAAGAGGGAGTGACGGGAGGAGAGGGGGCATGGGAGAAAGAGGGAGAGGGTGAAAAAGAGTGAAAGAGGGAGGAAAGGGGGAAATGACAGAGTGAGAGACAGAAGGAGAAAAAGAGAGAGAATGAGAGAGAGAGAAGACAGACAGGAAAGCTGAGGGAGCATGTGATGTGACCATTCATATGACTCCCACAACTACACCCACACATAAATAGTTTGCATTTGATCTGTAAACAACCTAACCCCCCAAATTTCTCAAGGACAGATTAGAGGAACAAGAAAGAGAGCAACATACTGACAAAAAAGGAGCAAAAGGAATAGAGAGACAGAGAGAGAGATTTTACACCACAATGGTTAAAGCTATCTCTTAGAGGAAGCAAATGGAAGGTTGTTTTTTCCTCTGGTTTCAGCTCAAATCACAGATTCAAATCCAACTGAATTCTGGCAGATCTATCTGTTTTTTCAAAATGCAATAACAGACTGGATCATACCTTACAATGCAGCAGTGCTGCCTGCAAGAGTTGCCTTTGCCCCACAGACATTTAAACCAGTTTCATTTGCATGTTTAGCGACATTATGTAACTTTTTGCCACTGTTTGGTGGCCTTTTATCAGACGATTTGGCAACATATCCACATTAATTTGAATGGCATATAGTCATATGAAGGGTGGATAAACACAAGTGTAATTCCCATCAGCCATCCAGAACATGTACTGTACAGTTGTGGGTGAAGGGTAGGAAACCAGCACAGAGTAAAAGAAAAAGCTTTACAGCATGACATTGCTGACTGTGTTGCTATGAACCTCCAGTAAGCATCCTCTAGCAGTGCCAATAAGGCTCTGTGAAGTGTTTTTGTGAAAAGATTTTGTGTGCCTTATGGATAGGTAGTCCACCAGTTTTATAACAAAACCTCCATAGTGTTGCTCTAATGCAAATTTCCAATTCACCACAATTGTGTTTTGCAGTCTGTATACAGTATCATAAGAATAACATCATTACTGTCCACTTTTATATGTTTTATATATATTTTCTATATTATATTATTTTGTATATAACAGTTGCACCCAGTTTATTTATTATCTGACATCTCTCAGCAAAAGTGCAAATGGGGAACACCTGTGGCTTTATTTGGCTGGAGTCAACAATATGGCCAGTGACCTATGTCTCATTGTGTCCGCGTGGCTGGGCAACTCGAGCGGGCTTGAGTCAGAACAGCTCTCTTAAACAATCTGAGTCCTGATTTATGCAAAGTTCAAGGTTAAGGCTGGTCCTTTTACAGCTGAAATTAAGCCCGAAAAGTATCTTCATGATGTAATTGGTGGTCAGCTGAAGGTTGAGGCTGGTTCCTGCACAGCCCAAACTGCCTCATGAATTGAGCACGTGTTGAGCATGCATGCCACACCCATGGATCATGTGCAACAGTGTGTCCATTTTCGCGTGATGAATATGTGATCAGCAAATTGTATGTCGTGGGACGTTTATCAACATGCCGTATAAAAAAGTGACACTGCATTTCTCTTGGGGTGAATAAACTATTATCTTATCTCATATCTCTGAAAGATATTTATGAATAAGTGCTGTGTAAGATTACGTTGTCTATTGCAGTGGATATAATCATTGTCTAACCCTAGGTTTTTCACTTCTCTCTCTCCTCAGTTGAAGCCTTAAATTATGCATTGGCCTTGTCAGTGTATTTACGTTAACATGAGTCATTAACAAGCTGCATGTCCATAGGAGAAATCACCCAGAATGCACCTCACTCTTTTTCTTTTCCCCCTACTTAGAGTGTGCCTTGGAGGACGAGTCGTATGAGGATGGAGCCGAGACACAGGTGGACTGCAACCGCTGCGTCTGCGCATGCGGCAACTGGGTCTGCACGGCCATGACCTGTGATGGTGGGTGGTCACGGATGGGGAGGGATAGGGTACTGACTGAGAGAAGTAATTCTATACATGATTACTATAGAGGACAGACAGTCAAGCAACAGCGTGAACAGACAGACAGATAGTCAGAGAGACACACAGAAAGGGAGTGGGAGAGATACACTACATTCAGACAGACTGTAGCGGTGCTTCCACCCGCTACCATTGTCGGACTAGTTGTTAGGTATCACAAACACTGGACACGGTTAGCAAACATAGCTATTTATTTATTGATTGATTGATTGATTGATTGTAGACATAAATGTTTCTCGGCCATCAGCAAGGGAAAAATGGCATCTGCAACACACAAAAGAAAACACACTTGCGTTAATAAACTGCCTAATGTTCAGGGATGCCAACTGAATATTCTACGGACAATGGACAAAAACATTTTACGTTTGGCAAACAATAGTAGCATAACTTACCGTGCAGTTGCCTGTTTACTTCCTTGTGCCAGAGAACCCAAAGGTAGCCTGACGAGGACAATTGTAGTTTGGCGGGCTGACGTCAGAAACGTGCCGGTTTCACTTGTGTGGGAGAAGAGAGGTGTTTGCATGTTTTTAAGATATTTGGGTATTTATGGTGTGGTGTATGGTGGTGTGCTGACATGGTTTTGTAAATGGCCTGTCAGTGATATTATGTTAAAAGTTTATTTTTGTACTGCTTACACGTTGTTAGAGATAATTGATTTTGGATGGGTAGAACAGTCTGGGCCGTGGGCTAGAAAACCCACCGGAAACCGGACAGCCAGTTAGTTGGGTTAAGGTGAGCCAGGGTGAACACCTGTGACGAGCCTGTTGTAGTGAATGCTGAGAACTATTTTCATTATTGAATTTGTTTTGTTATATCTTTGAAAGTCAGGTTGATAATTGCTTTGGGAGTTTTTTTTCTTTCTTTTTCTTTTTTTTCCCTCTCCTGGCATTTTTTTTCCGCTCTTTAAGACCGCAAGGCTGGCCTGGCAACACAGACAAACAGACTGAGAGCGAGAGAGACACTATGTACAGGCAGACAAACAGACTGAGAGCTAGTGCACACCAGCCTGACTTCAGAGAACTTACCATAATGCTGACTGACAGTTACTGCCAATGATGGCTCTGTTGCCGATTCAACGTGTTAAAATCAGCCGCAAACAAGTCACCAGAGGTCTGCTGATATCATCCAAGCTGCGCATATTGCTCAGATTTGGGCCAAAGACACACATCGATAAGCGCAGATGTCCAGCGGTTGGCCTGGTGTGCACCAGCTTTAAAATGGACATATAAAACCAGTCCTACACAAAAGTGTACGCTGTTGCGTGATATGTAACACAACCAGTCTTTTGTTTCTCTAACAGAGAAAACCCCAGCTGTGGATGAGGTAGATGCTGGTCAGGAGATGACTGAGGAAGAGTGGACTCGCCGTGTCGCTGAACTCAACAAACATCAGGTAAGGCAAACCAGTCTGGGTTCATTACATCATTACCACCACATCACTAGAATACAAACTGATTTACACTAACAAAATCCAAAACAGTTTAAAAAAAAAAAAGAAGAAATGGAAAAAGGGTAAAAATAGTGCAAAGGAATGGGAAAACATACTTCACGCCATGTTGTGAACGTTGTCACTTGGCCAAATAAAACACGTGGCAGCCCATTCAACTGATTCTGATTTGCTGCCATCGAGCTGGTGTGGGCAGAAGTTAGTGGAAACGGCAGCCAAACTGCAACAACGGTGTGCTTCTCTGCCCATTGGGGTCATCAAGTTCATGGACACTGTGCTTTCAGGTCACATCAGCACAACAGCCCACAGTTTAAATTGGCTAACTGAACCATGCAAACAGATTTTCAAGTGCAGTATTTTTACTAAATTAGCTGCTGAGAAAAAGAAAATGTTTTCTTCAGCAAATCAGGCAGTTTTGCCCAAAAATGTATTGCATGGATTTTAATTTTGTACATGAACTGAAATTAAAAATAAACAATGAAAATAAAAAACAAAATTTTAAATTTAAATAAAAACTGAAATTGTGATGGGATTTTTTTGAATACTAAATATATCAGTTATGGTTTGTTTTTGAAAGAAAAGGTTCTTTTTTGTGTAACTGTGAAAGAGAGACATATAGTTGAGTGGATCATGGTGAACACCAAATGACAACTTAGTCAATCTGCCTGTATCCCTCTCTCTTTTGCAGGAGACAGTGGAAAAGATGAAGACCAGCACTAAGGAGGCTTAAATGAGATATGGGGTGATGTGAGGTAGAGAGAGAGAGAGGAGTGGATTGTGGGAAGGAGGGAGTGGGAGAGTAGGAAGGAAGACAAAACTGAAGTCGCACCTCCACTGAAATGCTATCATGAAGATACCTGGGACTACGTACTGTCACGGAGAATCACCCCATTCATAATTGTTTTTTTTTATGTTAATTATTAAGACTTTTTTTATTGTGTACAACTTCTAGATATAGGCTATTCATGTTTTTTTTTCTCTGATTGTGTATAGCAACACATGTATCCAAGTTTTGTTTGTTTGTGTGATTTTTTGTTTGATTGTATCACTGCAAGCCTTGGCCGTGGGCCCCAGCACTTTGAATAGGGGGACAGTTTTCTGAACACTATAGTTTGTCATTTTTATTTGTCATCTGTCTATAGGAGTACAAATGTGGCTTTTGGAGAGAATGGCATGTGTGATAATGACCTAAAGAGGACCAGAGAGGGCGAATGAATGTGAGAGTGGAACCAAAAGAGCGAGAACGAGTGAGAGAGTTTGTCACGGCATGGCGTGAGCCAGTGAAAGAACATTGTCACGTCATTGCTATTGTTCATTGCTCATTCTCGAAGTGTTATCAAACTTCTGGAACAGATTCGTTACACTGTATACTTTAGTTATTAGGCTCTGCGTCTCAATGGTGCTAAGCTATCAAAGTGACAGACAGACACTCCGCCAAGCCGTGCTTCTCTCCCTCTCTCAGCTCCATGGCAACGAGTCATTGTCATGTGACCTATCATTAAGGTGCTAAACTGTATTAGTTGTTCTTTCACTTGCTACATTGCAGCTTTTTTTCGCAATCTTGAGATACTGGTAAGATACTGTGTAAATCCTCTGTTGGCTTTTAAGCAGAAAAAACACAAGGGGTATGTAACGCTATAGGTACCACAGCTAGAAGCAATTGGAGACTCATTCAGGCCTGTGTCCCATAGGACCCAAATGACCCCAAAAAAAGTTCCTTGGAAAAGCCGAACTTGGGGAACACACGCATGATCACTGGCCTTTTTTTTTCGCTGTATGCGAAAAAAGGTTGATGCCATCTTTTGGACTACTTGAGAAATGCACTCCATCCCTAACCCTGATCTGACCTTTGCTCCTAACATTCACCCACACAATCACCCAACTCCCAGACTGCATGAGAGACGTTCATATCAGCAGAGCTCCTGTTGAGGTGTCAGTATACCACTTGATTAGGCAGAGTTCATTAGCCAGTTAGTGGATCTAGCAGTATTCTTTTTTTTAAAAAAAATTTTGTGTTATGTGTTTTTTTTTTGTGTGTGTGTCTGTTCTGTGTATCTGTTTGTTGGTTTTGCTTTACATTTTTTTGTTCCTTTTCACAATCAGTTCTAATGCATTTGCCATGCCCCAGATTGACTGCTGCTTTTGTCTCATTGTCAGTGGCATTGACTGCTCCTTAGAATAAGAGTGGCTCATGGACCACTGGACCTACCCATGATCCATCCTCATGGGTATGTAAGGAGTGTGTCTCCTTCTCTGTCATCTTTGGGGATTGGAATATCTGGCTGGTTGAATCTTGGTCTGGAAAAGTTTAGGCAGAGATGGTTGATAAACGAGCTGTGCTTTACCTGCTTCAGGTCATAATGCAATGCTCTACTGACACTGGCTGCAGTTGCAACTAGCTTGGTCAGTCACATCTCAATACGCAGATGATGCACCCCTCATTGGAAACTCATGGCATGATGTGGGCTTTTGTCACATTACAAAAAATTGACTCATCTTGCTATGCAGGTACGCATCATAGCTTCCCTGCATTGTTCAATATGTTTGCATTTACATACCTTGCAGAGATAGAGTAGAAACTCACCCTAAGAGCATCTGGTTCCCACTTCATCAAGACCAAATAAGACCAGCTGCTCTCTGAAAGATTGCAACTACTACCCTGGAGTGGAATCCAGTGGAGCACAGGAAAACTCACTGACAGAGTGGATTTCTGTGCGTCAGCCCATATCCATGGGTGTGACAGCCAAAGACGAAGCGGCATTGACTGAGGCAGGCTTAGCATTGAGTGACCTGAAACCAAAGCCTGATGTTGAGGATGTTTTAAAGTTATGTATTAGAACCTCCGGGTAAACCATTACTTCGGACCCAGCAACTACACTATACCTTTGATTTCACAGAGCAGTTGAAGGATTAGATCTGCTTATGACTCTTTAGGTTAGATGCAATCTTTCTGCAGTTAGTGGGTGCATGTTATTCTGTGCGAGTGTGTGTGGGTGTGTGTGTATGTGTGAGTATGTGTCAGTGTTTGTGTGCGTGCTTGTCTGTCTAGAAGCTTTTTTATGTGATATTTTCCAGTAAAACACATTACTAATTAGGATCTTTTTCGATAATGAGTGCCTTAAAACCACACATGTGGGTACAGTGAAGGGGATCCACTCTTCTCTGGAAATCAAACCCACATTGGATGCAGCAAAAAATAGAAGCAGATTGAGTAATGTTAAAGTAGGTCAAAGGTAGTCCTTAGTTGTTTTTTGCCCTGTTTATGTAAAACTATTTGTGTGCATCTGTGTGTGTGCCTGTGTCTGTGAGTGTGGTGTTTGATTGGATTGGAACAAGCCTAATCCAGTCTAACATAAATTGCTGTCTTGTTAAACTTTTTATGAAAACCTTTGTCTTATAAGTATCCTGGGTATGTATGACAACAAATAAAAAAAATGTACCAGAGTTTACATTCTCTCTCTCAAAATCTCCAACATCCAACACAAATTTAAATTGATTACATAGACATCAAGATTGAATTATAATTCTTCCAGCACTTGAGTTTGAAAAGGATATTTTAGTGAAACATATACTTGCATATAAAATGCCATTTCAGAGGTGTGATGATAATTTTACAAGTCTTTACATAGGGACCTCCTAGGGATGCATGCACAATGGCGTGCCAGTGTGTAGGCTTATGGATAACTACTGTCTTTTTGGGGGGGGGAAGCCTGTAATATGGCGCTTAAAGATGTTAAACCAGGACTATAGTATGAAGAACTAGTCTTTGCAAACAAAGTTAAAATCAGAGTGTGTGGCTGACCAGTTTGAGTAACTGTCTTGTTACATAATGTAATCTTAGAATGCGGTTACATAATGGTCTGAAGACCACTTCCCCGTTTTACAACAGGCAGCTGCAAATCGGTAACCTGTAAATAGGCTACAATGTTTCAAAAAGTAAAAATTAAAACCTGGGGTATTTGTCTTTATTCACAACGGCACACTATAAATTTGCAACTATATGCAGCGCGCTGTAAATCTATGCAGACTGTATCAGAGATGAAGAATCACTGAAGGGGTTAATACAGTTGGGCGGAGAAAGCAGAGCGACCACAGCCCCGGAATATGAATTGCACATAATCTCTCTGTATTGACTTGAACAAGGAATTTTTTCTACACACATTCTGTCCCCTGTTGGAGGTCGTGTATATAGACCAATGCGGTTGCTTCATTCTGCCCTACTTTAAATAATGAATGTATGCTAGTTGTCAAGAATCACCGAGTGCATAGGAAAGTATGCCCTCCATAGATGGAATGCTAATCACACCGCGAGGCTTTGTCTTCCAGGAATTCTGAAAGAACGATTTTCTTTCTTTTTCCCACACTGTGTAACATTTTAGTAGCTTAAGATTGTTTTTATTGAAAATGGAGGCCTTCGAGGGAGCCCACGGCGGGGAGAATGTCCTGGACTTGTCACGTTTAAATCTGAACAACCTGAATTTTGATAACCTCAGTGACAAACGGAAAAAAGAGACCAAACAATTACACTTGTGTTACAACCGCCTTACGGTGTTATCGGAGTCGATATCCTTGTTCGAGAACTTGGAATTTTTGGACATCAGCTGCAATAGAATAGCATTCATCAGCGATGACATTACTCGGCTGCCAAAACTAAGGACTTTAATCGCCAAGAACAATCGTCTAGATGAGTTTTCACTACCAAAAGAATTTGGATCATTGCCGCTAGAAGTACTGAACTTCAGTGGGAATAGGTTTGAAGAAATGCCTACCCAATTTCTTCAGCTGCAGCGACTTCAGTCTCTCTCGCTGGGGGGAAACAGACTGAAAACCATTCCTGCGGAGATAGAAAACCTGACAAGGTAATTAGCTATTAACTAGTTGTGACACTTTAGTAGCCCAAGCTACATCGAAGCCAAAGTTTGCTGCGGACCCACAATTCCCTTTTGACATAATGTCAAGTTAAAGAACGAGCTCGTGAAGATCATGAAGTCTGTCTAGGGAGACTGCTGTAGCTCTGTATGTTGCACATATTGTAGATTAACGTTGTCCAGTTTTTGGGACGTCTCAGTAGCCCATTTTTTTCAGAGCACTGGCACCTCGTCAGCTGTTAATTTGTTAAACTTTGTAAACAGTGTCTTTGGCTACGTTACTGGTAGCCTTTTGCTGTATCTGTTTGTCAGGAATGTAGACATATTGCTCCTAATCATTTAGGTTACATGGGGTTATGAACCGTAAAAGCGTGATTGATGATGGAGCGACAGTCTTAAACGGATCTGGTTCCTGGACCTGGTTCTTGCAGGGTTCTTGTTCTCTAGCGAACAAGGCCATAACGCTAGTGGAAAAGTCCGAGAGAAATTGAAGCCCAGCCTATGACTGCCCAAAATAGCGCATCTTTCCCTCCTTCACCTCCCTTCATCATTTTTCCTCCCTCTGCCTACATGAGATGATGTCCATGTGTCGTTCGACTGGAAAGTCCTAAGTAACGAACTGACAAGTTTATTCAGCCGAATCTTGTGTTATAATTGCTGTAAAATAAACATTGTTCGGTGCTAAGCGCAAGCTGTCATAATCGATGTGGTCCAACGGCTTTTGTGAACGGGTGTGAGGACTAGTGTTGAGAAATATTTGTGTTGCGGTGAAGCAAGCAACCGATCCAGCTGCTGCTTTTATTGTTTTATTTGGCCATGACTTACAATTTCACGTAGGTATAATTACCAGCCTACGGTAAAGATGTGAAGTCGTTTTCTTCTTTATCACGTGTTTATTTTGGCTTTAGGCCTACGAAATCTGTGTTACTCATCACATGCTGCTGCTTAATAACGTTTACATTTTTAGTTAAACGCTAAAATGTTTTGTAAAAATAAAAAAACATTACAAAGCTTTTGAGTTCAAATGCTCATGCTGATTGTCTTTGCTATTGCCTTTAAGTTAAGCTATAGGCTAATCAGTGGTTCATATGACGTCTAAGACTCCTACCCAGAACACATTTAACATCTTCCTTATTGCTGACACAATTTATTTAATAGGCTACTCTGGCTTGCTTTATCTCTTGTTTTCCTCTTCACGTGGCACATAGTTCCATAGTTATCTCTGACTGTGTCATTAGTTCATCTCGGCTCCTGGGAGACGTGGGGTGGCACTCTAACTACATTTGTTACAGATAAGAGGATGACTCAAGATTTTTAGACTGACTAATTGCTTTTAAATTATCCAAATAAGCCACTTGCTTTTGAGTATGGTTTATGGGATGGTGGCTTTAAGTAGCCTAGCGATAAGGATGTTAAGGTGGAGACTCTTTGGAGGACATTTTGATCTTGCGTCCTGACCTGAAAAGCCGTGGTCTTTTTGTGGTCTGGTGTGAATGTTTCCCCCCATGGATGCCCAGTTTGTGCGCTCTCTCTCTCTCTCTCTCTCTCTCTCTCTCTCACAGTGTCCCCCTCTCTCTCACACTCGCTCTGTCTCATCATTTATGTCGTCATCTGTCTGGCTCTCTTTTTGTTGCACAATTGCCAGGGCTTAGGCGAGATTGGGGCGGACCACAGAGACCAGACGGAATGAATGAGGCGTTTTCAACGCTACTCGGATAGATAGAAAAAACAGGACAAAATGGCCACCCGCTTTCAGTCTCCCCCTCTTTTTTCCACTCCATAGTCAATATCTCTGCTAGACCTTAATTGTTCTATCCTCTCCTAAGGATGTGCATCCCTCAGGTTGACAACTTGGTGTGAACTACCCTTCATACATATCTTAATAGCGCCTCTTTCTTTTTGTGCTGTAGCAGTACAGTGACCTTTTTTGATGAAGAGTTTTGGGATTTGTCTACCATTGCAAACTGTGGAAAGGAAGTGAGTCTTGTTGATTTTCAGACAAAGAAATCGTCTGCGTGAGCCTGTTCTCTTTTTCAAACAACCACTATTGATAAGAGCTGTTGGTGGCCAGCTTTTATGAGAGTATAGGATGGAACTCTTGTGTTTCTGACACAGACAAAAGAGAAACAAAAATGTATCTGTGAGGCTCTGCGTTTGCTGAAGTAGGAGAATACTATAGCATATCCTGACCATATGCTAGCCACGTTCTTCTCTTGGTGGCAGTAGCATTTGAACTTGGATCTGTCCGTTGCACAACCAGAACACACACACTCACACTCACTTGTACTCTCACACTCACTCTCCACCACAAATAGTGGAGGGCAAATGTTAGCAACTGTGGAATTTTCAACCATCAGCCAACAGAATGTTTGTGTTTACTGTGAGTAGCTCTCAGCCCTTTGGATCACAACAGTGAAATAGCAAATGAGCATAGTCAAGAGACTTTATTATAACACCTCTCAGTGTCCTGTGAACACAGTGTGAAATTCTCTCTCCCTCTCTCTCTGGCTCTCTCTCTCTCTCTCTCTCTCTCTCTCTCTCTTTCAAGTGACATTTGTATAAATAATTTGCTCCTAGTAATTTGTGATATCACATTAATAAAGCTCTGCTTTTCTTTGTAGTCTTGAGCTGCTGTACCTTGGAGGCAACCTCATCTCCTCCATTCCTGTGGAGCTGGCGAACCTGCCTTACCTCAGCTACCTGGTGCTATGTGACAACCGTATCCAGAGTGTTCCACCGCAACTCAACAGGTGAGCAGCTCACTAAAGAACAGGTCAGGGAATCTCCCAGTGACCTGGGTCACCATGACCTGCTACTGGTCAGTCATAAAAAGGCCGTTCATGTTGTGGCCTCTGATAGGACCCATGTGACTAAAGTCAGTGTAGATAAGATAATGATGCTATTCTTGTGTGTTTTTAATAAATGTGGCACAGGTGATTTTATTTACTTTGTCATCCATGTCATCAGACGACACATCATTGTCAGACAGTCATTGTCTCTCTGTTGTTTTCATTTCCCATTTTATCCATAAATTAATTTGCATCTGTCTTGTAGACTCCACTCTCTGCGTTCCCTGAGTCTTCATAACAACCTCCTCACCTACCTGCCTCGCGAGATCCTGAGCCTGGTGCAGCTCCAGGAGCTAAGTCTCCGTGGCAACCCGCTCGTTGTGCGTTTCGTCAAGGACATGACTTACGACCCTCCGTCGCTGCTGGAGCTGGCCGGCCGGACCATCAAGTCCAGGAACCTGACCTACTCACTGCAGGAGCTGCCCTCGCACCTGGTGACCTACCTGGACCTGGCCAGCAAGTGCCCCAATCCAAAGTGTGCAGGTGAGAAATTGTGCTGCTGCTCAGGGTGCCTGTGTGGGATGTCCCCACGAACCCTTAAGTCTTGAACTCCCTAATATTTCACTTGCATGAATTATCCATAAAGGCAGGGGGGCCAGACTACGGCCTGGGGGTCAATTGCCCTTTGCTTTCGTTCAGGCGGCCCGCCATGAAGTAATAATTGAACTGTAATGTGGCCTATTCTTACATGAATCTAATATTAGATGTGCATCGCACATCATAGTTTCAGTACTGTTAGAGTGACACGTTTGTCAATAGTCTCTTTGTTATTATTATGATAACATAAATGTAACAAGCAGTGTAACATCACATAGAATGTTTTAGATTGCCTGTGTGTTTTCTAATCTAAAACACAGATGCTCTTTCACCTGATATTGGTTAAAAACTAGCGCTCTTAATTTTGCATTGGCCCTTGGCTGCTTAGATTTTTCAGTATGTGGCCCATAAACAGAAAAGTTTGACCACCCCTGATCTAAGGATTCATCTTAGGGGGACTTTGGGATTTAGTCTTGAGTAATCATGAGCACATGTCAGTATACTTGTATAAGAGAGTTAAACTCTTGGGGTTTGGTCCTCATTTTCAATCAATCAATCAATCAATTAATCAATCAAACAATCAGTAAATAGTTGATTAAAGTGCTGAGTGATACTGATGATTGCGTGCCTGTTTGGTTTCTGTTAGATGCCTGCTTTTATCGTGTTTCCATTCTCCCCCTCTTTTGTCTTTTTCTCTGCTTGTCTCTCTTTTGTCCTCTTATTCCATGCTATCCCTCTCATAGGGTCTCTCTTACTGGCTCTGTCTCTCTGTACCTGTATGTTGCCTTTTTGTCTCACTCTTTCTGAGTGCTTCAAGGCATCTGCATTCTTCCAGAGATGATACAAGCAAAAAACCTCTCTTGCCCTATTTGTCTGAATGCTTTGAACTGCATTGTCAGTATGAATAAGGTATGCAGTCTTTTTAACCCAGTTTCCTTGGTTGTCTGTCTGTCTGTCTGTGTGTCTGTGTGGTTTCTATGTGCAGGAGTGTATTTTGACTCGTGTGTGCGGCATATAAAGTTTGTGGACTTCTGCGGGAAGTATCGTCTGCCCCTCATGCACTACCTGTGCTCCCCTGAGTGCACCTCTCCCTGCAGCTCCAACCCGCAGAGCGACGCCGACTCCGAGGACGAGCATAGCGTGCCAGCCGACCGCCTTCAGAGGGTCCTGCTGGGATAGCAGAGGAATGGGGAGAAAAGGGCACAGGCACGGCGCCACCATGGCAACTAATCCAGCCCTGTGCTTGCCCGCATTAGGCTGACTTTATTACTTTGTCTTTCTTTCTCTCTCACTCTCTCTCTCTCTCACTCTCTCTCTCCCTCCCCCACTCACCCTCTCCTGGTCTCATGTTTTCATTTCTCACTCACTCTCTCTGTTATCCCAAAAGCAAGACGGACTACTACTTTACAAAGCCCAGCCTCTCACACAGAAAAACAAAACTAAACACTGGTACACAATTACTGAACTCCTTGGTCAGAGTTGGAGAAACTTGTATTGGTGCTATGATGTGAAGTGAAGGCAGTTTGAACCACAGTTTACAGTGGAGGTCTCGTCTGCTTGTAAGAGAGAACTTACCTTTATCTTACATTTAGCAGAGATTTTCACACGGATGTCATGGAGTTGAACTTTTGCCAAAACAATAATGCTACCATATGAACGCTCCTGTATTACTGGACTGTGAATATCCTGCTGTGGGCTACAAATGCAGGAATATATCAGTGCCTTCAAAGAAAGGCCTCTGCAGGCCCTGTCAAAAGGAACCTTTAGAGCATAAAGTTCCTGTCTGTGAGTGTTTGAAATGCACTTATATGGTCACTTTGACTATGCAGCAAAGAGGCTCTTTGTCTGACAAATAGGTGACGAGCTGTGAATGCAATGATTTATCTACAGTCAATTAACATCTGTTTGGTTTATTTTCAAAACCTGCAGTGTTTTTTTTTTTATTTTTTTTTGCATTAATTTTAAGAAAAATAAATCACTGAATAAATAAATAGGTTGCCCAAAGCCTGACCTGATTTCTGAGCTATCCAGATGGGTTCTGACCCATGAGTTGCTTTTTAACCTGACACTGTGCTTTTTTATGTTATGGGTGATGTCGGCCTCTGGCCAGGAGTCCTGATGTAAAGATAAGGAGCTAAATTTACTCTTGCCCTGCTGTTGGCTCTCACCAACAGGGTTGTGAAATCTTTTGGCTCCACGGTCTAGATGACCTCTGAGTTTGTTACATGCTTGTGAACCTACTACACGTTAATAATAGTGATCAGTTTAACGCTTTATAGCAGTATTTACACACACGCACACAAGTAACGTGTATAGTAAGCCTTCTCTTTGCCAATATGCAGGCATGTTAATTGTTTAATTAAGAAAGCTCAGAAGTTTTACACTGTTGCCATCTAGTGGCAGTAGATAGGAACTCACATCTGATAACAAATGAACAAATTGGTTTGCTCTTGTAACTATGCGTCTATATGATTTTTGAATTATTATAATGCCTTTATGCATTTCACCAAGCATTGAAGCAAGCATCATGTGAAATGTACACATATTGTTACAGTACCAGTCTAATTTGTTTTTTGGTTTTCAGGAGTGCCTAGATTGTAAGTGTCAAGAGTATATGACACAGTGTTTGCTCACTTTGCTTAAATAACAAGTACTCAATGCTATAACACTGCGAAATTATGATATTCCAGAGCAGCTGCAAACATTTTTATGCACATTATGAATTCATGTCTAACAATTACAAATCCAGTATATTTACTGTAACAGTAAATACTGATTTCTTTACTAAAATGTGAAAGTTTTTTTTTCCCCCGGTTCTTTTATGTCACCTTTTATTAACAACTATGCAGAGACCTGAGATTGCGATTTTAGCAATTTAGCACATTTATTTATAATTAAAGAAAAAGGCTTTTATACACTTATCCATGTGAAGGAAACCTTTTTATTAGAATTATTTGACATGTATTTGCACTTTTCTTCTCTGATGTAGATTGTATAACACCCTTAATAAATGAAGACTATTGTTTGTTCTAACACACGCGTCAGATTTGTGTTTGTTTGTTTGATGCATCAGGCTAAAACAAAATATCATTTAGAAGAGATTGTAGAGAATTACTAGAGCAGAGCCCATTTTCACTTCCATAATCCTGAGGGTATGCTCAATCTGTTCTGCCGTCACTATGGCCTAACACTGATAAGTCAGTGACAGCTGTCTGTGCAATCGTTTTGCACTGTCAAGCTGTGCACTCTACCATCAGATCTTTTTAGTAGGAACTCAGTTTCACAGTTCTTGAGAGTTTTCAGAGTTCTGTGTCATCATCGCTCAATATGTGTGGGCTAGTCACCTTACCCGAAGCATTATCACTTCTATTTAGTTCCCTGTATAGGATCTTTGTGAGGTTCTGATAACCAAGGTTCAGAAAAAAGATTTATTAATAGCCAAAAAACACAATAGAATATAAAACAGAATTGCGCTAGTTATTGCTTTTTATGTACGTTAATCAGACATGGTATTTAGCCCACATATTTTCCTAAGACTGAAGCACACATGCAGTTCAAATGATATTATGCACATCATAAACTTTATTATGAACTGCATTCATGTATTTTACATGATTAGCAGAATGTATAAATTCAGTTTGTGTAATTATTATGTTAACAACCTTACAGCTGCACCCTCTTCAATTCTCTAACTTCACTTCTCTGTACTATTCCATCTGACTATCAAGTATTGTGTGCCTTGGATTCAATAGATTTATATAGGCGCAGAAAACTACTTACATTAATTTTCTTTTGCTGTATAGGTAAATACTGTATTTTCTGACTTTGTTTGGTTACTAATGGCTAACTAGACACTAATCTTAATGTCTGTGTACATGTGCTCTGCGCAATCTAATCTAAATCAACTTCTCCCTTGATTGATATGAGGGCACACTGGAGATGATAGTCAAAGGTGCTGGGTGATCTAAAACCCTGTTCTCATACCCCAGAGTCAGAGATGAACCTGCAAGAATGCTTGACTGGAGATACAATAAGAACGTAAAGCCTCCTGTTTTTTATATTGCTTTTCAGGCACAGGGTGTCACAAAGTGCTACAAAAAAGATCAATATAACAAGCAATTAAAAAACAACAGCAAAAACAAAAAAAGAAAAATCTTCTGCTGTCCCATCACTCCATCAGTAGTCAAGCAAAAGACATTATAGGGACAGTGGTTCACAAACCTTTCTCTGTCATTCCACACTTTATAGGGTGAGGAATTTTCAAGCCTCATCTATCTCTCCAGCAAAATTATATTGACATCAAAAATTATTTATACGCTCTAAAATATTTTCTCCTTCTTCTCTGGATTTGATTCTTCTTCTTATTATTACTATTATTATTATTATTAGTAGTAGTAGTAGTAGTAGTAGTAGTAGTAGTGGTAGTAGTAGTAGTAGTCGTAGTTGTAGTATGGTAATATTATTATTGTAGATAGGCATAAAGAACAAATATCCTCCTGTTTGTTGCATCTCTATTTTCCCACATTTTGAGAAACAAGGAATTAGGGTATAATAAGTGTGTAACCTGTCACTAAGGATTTTTTACTGGTAGGCCTTTGACCTACTCTCAGGTTTCCATTGTCTAAGTTGTATACTCACAAAGGGACATACATTCTATACTTTACTTTACGTGTAGCCTACCTCACTATCTATTTGGCTTTGCTGTACTTAGTGTAGGCTACCTGATTGTACATTTGGTTTGGTCAGACTGTATTTTCTGTGTATTTCAATGTACATATGAAATACATAAAAAGCAGACATCCACAGTCAGTCAGTGAAGACAGAGAATCCATGTGGTGTCGGTGACCGTGTCAGCGCCCCTTGACCATGAAACAGTTTCACCTGTGAACAGATCACATCATATCTGGGCAATGACATCATTTTGCCTTATCTGACTGCTATCTCTGTCACATACATTGTACCATCTTTAACAGTCTCATTATGAACTGATAAGGTAATCTCTGCCACATTGCTCCACTACCACCACACACACACACATACACACACACTCGATACTGACTACTATCTGGGTGTCTCCAGCAACACACAGTGCCTGCTGATTCAAAATGCTAGGGTTCTCACAAAAACAAAAAGAACAGAGCACATTACTCCAATTCTAAGGTCCCTTTACAGACTCCCAGTAAGCTATAGAACTGACTTGTGCGCTGCTGCTTGTGTACAAGTCTCTAAATGGGACAGGGCCTCTCTGATTTGTTTCAGCAATATAACCCAATCAGATCTCTCAGATTGCAGCAGAAAATTGGCTGGTAAAACTTGCCGTTAGAACAAAATGTGACGAAGCAATCTTTAGCTACAGTTCAGCTATGGAACCAACTCACAGAGGACATCAAAAAGGCTCCTAATGTTGGCAGTTTAAAATCTAGACTAAAGACCAAGCTGTTCTTAGATGCTTTCTACTAACTGGTTTCTTTTAAACTTGGATGATTTATTACTTAACTTTTACTTCAATTTTATTACTTTATCTCTACTATTTTATCATCTAAAGTATGTTTTATTTTCTGTTACTCATTGCTCTTTGCCTTTATCTTTGTAAAGCACATTGAGCTGCCCTGTCTGTTTGTAATGCGTGCGGATTTGGTCTGACGTGGGTGTGAACTCTTTTTTTCTGTGGAAAAGGTGGTTCCACAAGTGGGTTTGTCGGGTAAAGTGGGCTCACTGACATGTCTAGGCTCTCTGTCAGAAGGCTTAGTTGTTTCACTGACTGTTTTCCACTGACTTGGTCAGTAAAGTTTGACGCAGAATCGGCTCATTAAAAAAGGGGGACTGCTGGTCTCTGTGTTTAGGTTTAATGTTTGTAACGTGTTCAGATTTGGTCCGACGTGGGTTTTAGCTCTGTTCTTTTCTGTGGAAAGATGGTTCATTTGTGGTCTACAGCTGCTTTTTTCTCAAAAAATTATGTTTTTTTATTTTTCAATCATCATTTTGTTTATTTTACCTATTTTGTTTTCTCAATCATTTTTTGTCATTTTATTTCCTAATATTCACTGTTCTTTGCCATTATCTATGTAAAGCACATTGAAGAACCCATGTTTATGAAATGCACTATACTATTTCTGAACTTCAGAGTAGAAGAGAGAGATGGGATAGAGAGTTGAGAGAGAGAGAGGGAGAGAGCGATTTTGTTGATTGTTAGCTGCCTTGTTGAGGCTGGGTTTATGCATTGACACTGGCAACTGATACAGGCTGCACTTGAAGCCCTTTGCTAAGTTGATGGGTTGAGCTTTGGTGGTGTTCTCTGTGGAAGTGATGAAAAGAGCTGGGAGTTCATTTGTGCACTGAGAGCCCTCGCATTTGCATATCAACAAGTTGGTCATCTCTGGGACTGCATGCTAAAGATACTCTTTTCACCTCTCTCTCTCTCGCTCTCTCTCTCTCTCTCTCTCTTCTCTCTCTGTGCGCATGTGTGTGCATCTCTTTTGTCGTTATACAATCTGAGCCACTCTTTCATTTCACAGCAAACACTGCTGAGGCATGGCAACACAGATGGCTCAATTCACACACACAAACACACACACACACACTCACACACTTACACTCAAACACACACACACTCGCACACATACATTCCTGTGTCCCTCTCTTTCTCCTGTCTCTCTCGCATGAATTGGTCCCTCTAAGATGCCATTTGTGTATGGAGCAGAGGTGCTGTTTACTCTTGTGTTTGTTTGACCACTGGCTATGAGTGCTTGTTAGCTGTGTTGTGTTGCTGTTCTCTCTCCATAACCCCCTGCTGCTGTCCCAGTCATCTGTCCCTTCCCTTCCGTCAGTCAGTCCTTTACCGTGGTCTCCAATGGTTTTTTGGCCATCTTCTCATCTCACTTAGGAGAAATGTGCACCTCCATGTACCATTCTCTCTATAATCCCCACTTCTATCTCTCTCTGTCTCTCTCTATAACCCCCTTCTATCTCTGTCTCTCTGTCTCTCTCTTTTCCTGTTGTGTAGGGTTAGGGTTAGGGTCTACATACATGGCATCCCAGTTACAAGGTCAAGAGTTTTCTAGAAATTTCTTATCTTGTTGCCTTACCCAATGATCTGTTTCAGTTAGCACTATCATATCTGGTTCCGCGCTGGTGGAATGACCTCCCAAGTGCTACCAGATCAACTGATACCCTCTCCACCTTCAAGAAACTCGTGAAGACTAAGCTTTTCCAAGAATATCTCCTGGCGTAAACTTTGAGAATGCACTTAATAATTTAATTTCTCTACATTGTGTTACACTATTGTACTTTCAACTTAAAACAGCGCAGATTCTATGTTAGCAATATGCACTCCTTGTTAGTTCATTGTGTTGTAGCTTGAATGTTATCCTCTTTTGTAAGTCGCTTTGGATAAAAGTGTCTGCTAAATGCCTAAATGTAAATGTAAATGTAGCACTACTTTCACACACAGCCACATTTGCTGTCCAGTACACACATAAACTGCTCTTTTTAGAAGTACATAAGATCTGTTCTGTAGATTATAAAATGGTGATCTATGTTTCTATTGTTGGTTTTATTTATTATTAGTATTTGAATCCAGAGTTATGTAACTTTAAAATAGTATTATTATGCTGTTTCTAAAAGCAACACAGAAACATTTGAAAATTATTTGAAGGTAATTTCATGGGTATAAGGTAACATCTAAGTGTGTGTGTGTGTGTGTCTATTTGTGCACTCAAACATGTGTGCAGGTGTGTCAGTGATGAGGTGATTCAGTCAGCTGCAACCTGAGACACATGGGTTCACGAGAGTGTGTGATGAAACAAAACTAAGAGCAATTAGCCCAGCTCACAACAACACACACACACATACACACAAACATGCTCTCACACACATACACTCACACACACGTGAACCCCGACCACAAAACCTTCCATTTACACTCACTTGACCAAACAACAAAACACACTGGGCAGCAAGCCCCTCTCTCAAGAATCCCAACAACCTAAAAAAAGGCTTGGACTGAGCTCACAGACTTCATCTGTAATCTACGAAATCTTCCAGAAGCCCAGGTCAAAAACAGAGGATGGTGTCTGGTGTCAGCAGATGGTATGTGGTGATGCCCTGTCATGCCTGTCTTACCCCCCGAATGCCAAGGAGAGCAGTACAGCAATTGAGGTGGGTACAGTTTGATCATGGCCAGCCACTGACCACATTTCAAAGTGATAAACACAGATGAATGCTAAGTCTTGGCTGTGTCTCACAGAACTAAATAGGCTCTTACTGAAGTTTGTTACTTCTCCTTTACCCCTGTAGGAGAAAAAGAATAGCAAGTATTCTTAAGCTGAATCACATCTGAAAAACATCTTAAGCTGAACTTAAATTGGACTTATTTGTATGTGAGCAATAGACATATTTCAAGCAGTTTAAATGACACTAAGATGTATAAGCAACAGTGCAATGTTGTAATTTTATCTGACTGGTATTTTTCTGATTGTGCTTCTCTGTTTGGTGGTGAAGGGATGTTAAAGTCATCAGTGTAGTTTTCTACAGGGATGATACAAGGAATCCTCTACTTATGGTGTCAGATAGCTCTTCATAAGTATCTGATGTGTGTCAAAGTGTATCTGATCTGAGAACTTGTGCCTTGTTTTGCATGGTTGTACAACCAAAATATTGCCCTTCTTCATGTGGATACAGCAGATATACTGTACGTGTGTGTGTGCGTGTGTGTGTGTGCATGATGTGTGAAGTCTTACAGTCAGCAGTGTTCAGATTAAAACCTTGTCACATATAGAGTGGAACTGTACACCCGACCACCAAGAAGTATGAATGGACCTTGTCCTTTGGGGGATTGGAGTGTATGAAGATAATCTCTGCTTTAGTGTGAGGGGGGTGACACCCACGGGGACCGAACTGTGGGGCACCACGCTGCCGTTACATAAGATCTGATATGGCCCTGTGCACCCACCCCAGCCTCCTCCTCCTCCTCTCTAACACTAGAGCCACTGTAGTGGGACACTCCCCTGGGACTGGATTATACCCATTAAAGAGTGTGTGTGTGCGTGTGTGTGAGAGAGAGAGAGAGAGAAAGAGACATAGTGTGTGTGTGTGTGTGTGTGCACGCATGCATTATGTGAGGCCTCTAATCTCAATTATTAGTTCCTCAAGTGTGCTAATTTGTTGTTAGTGCCAAATAAGTTTCTTTTTGCAAAATGCATATCCAACTGAGAGAATGTATAGGCCAGTGTGTGTGTTTGTGTGTGTGAGAGAGAGAGAGAGAGAGAAAGGGAGAGAACAGCCTCTACTATACAAAGGCCCTAATCTACATTCTGAGTTCTGTAAGGGTGACAATTTGTTGTTGGCACCATTGCCATTGCTTCCCTTGAGTCTACCATTGATTTGACCAGAGCTGGACTACAGTCAGGGGGCAGCTCAACAGACCCGAGGTGCCATTCAGGGAACAATACACCAAAAACAGTTCCATGGGCTCTACCCGAGTCAGTTCTTTTTTTTTAAAGCACACCTATGACATCTCTCCCAATATTTACTTTGGAGAGGAATGTCACGGTTGATTCCCCTGCATAGGTTCAGGCAGGGCTTGGCACGGTGCTGCTTGGTGGATTTTTTGTTTGTGCATGCAGACAGAAACAGCAATAAACTGGATTTGCAGACAGACTGAGGCATGCCACTGGGGATTCAACGCTTTTGGGAGTGGTTTTTGCCACTCGCCCTTCCACAGAAATATCAATATCCTCTCCTCCAGTTGTGGGGGATTTTGGTTTGGCGATGCACCAGACACTCAGAGTAGAGTTTCAAGTTCATAGTCAAACAGGAAATGAGGACTTAAGTGGCACAAGCCTACCTGCCTTTGAAATGAGAAATATTTCATAAACTTTCTTCTTGGTTGCACAATACAGGCTCTAGCAGTGTTGAAACACTTTACTGTGGAACACTGTGGAAGGCTGTGAAGAGCATTCTTCCATGGTGTCTGCTCTATACTGGGCTGATAAGCTGGATTCTGTTCAACTTTTTTTCACTTTTACATTGATCAGGAGAAGAAAAACAGACAGAATTTGGTAGTCTCCAACTAAGATCTGATGCATTTTCTGTGAGACCCCCCCCCACCACCACCACCAGCAGCAGCAGCAGACATTTTGTCAAAGTCACACCATGTCTCCCTCTCGACACGGTACACGTGTCTCCACTTCTCACCACAATTCTCCATCTCGTTTGGAAGCATATTTTCAAAGCAGTCACCTTACGTCGAGCAGAGCGGCCCACCTGAAATATTTATGCAGGCCTTCTGTCAGTCTCTATTGGAGTGCATTACAGCTGCTTTGAAGGTGAACTTGATCCCGGCCGCTGATACTGATCCTTATTCAGTGAGTGTAAAGTGAGATGTGCGTGTGCACTGCGGGGTCTCGGTACACAACACGGGCGTGTGTCAACCGATACAGATACAGTAATGGAAGACGGCAGGTAAGCAGTCTCGGCCACTGTGATGCTGCTGCTGCTGAAACTTCTGGAAGATTATAGCCTCAGACTTGAGTTCTTAAGAAAAGTTTATGATCTTAATGACAGAAATGCTTTTACTGCTGGGAATTCAAATGGTTTAGGGTTGGATAAGTGACATAGCTGTGGTGGAGGATCTCTGACTGGCGTGATAACTAGTGGTGCGAGACTGTAGAGTAATTTAAAGTACTGCAAATATCTACCATGTCATAGAAGGAAAGCCCAGACCTAGTCTTCTTCAGGTATTGATGTATGGCAGTGAACATAAGGCGTGTATACACACATTTGCACACGCACGCACACACACATACACACACACACACACCAATGGACACACATACATATACACATACCTATACACACAGATACATGCACACACAACAAAAACACACACTCACACACTCTCTCTCTCACACACACACACTCTCTCTCTCTCACACACACACACACACACACACACACACCATGGCAACAAGCAACTTCAGACGCAGCTCTTAAATGTGGCCAGACATGTAGGGCATGAACTGGCTTTCCCAGCCACCAGTTGTGACACTGCCGCCACCACTGCTGATCACCACCAAGCCGCAGCGGACTGAGGGCCCTCAGCCTGGCACAGCACAGGAGACATCTTCACCCACTGTGGGTAGGGTGTGGGCAGCATGGCCCATCAGGAAACAGGCAGAGAGATGTCTTGTGTTTTCCCCTTCATGTGGTCATGGGCAGCATCTTATTGCATGTGTGTGTGCGTGTGTGTGTGTGTGTGTGTGTGTGTGTGCGCAAGAGAGAGAGAGAGAGAGAGATGTGATTTGTGGTGGGGACAAGCTTCGGAGTTTACATTTGATGACAGTGGGTGGAACACACAATTCACAATGACAGGGCCTGTGAAATTTGGATGATGGCTTGTCTGCATGATCTGAGAAGCTCTTCTAAAGACAAATCCAACAGTGCCTGTTACTGGTAACAAAATGCAGACACAATGCCCCCACGAGTACCAGCACTGCTACCATTTATGACTTCATCTGCAATACAAGTAATAACTGTGTTAGACCAATGGCCTGTGCGCTGTCACTTACCTTAATGGTGGTAAAGAGTGCCCTCTGCTGGGAAAAAGTAAAACCACATCAAAGTCACTTCCAATTGTCACAAAACAGGTCCGTGCTGAAGAGCGCAGCTACTATTCTATTGGGTTTTATCAAGAAATAAAAAGTTGATGGTGGAGGTACTGATTTATTCTTTCTTGTGAAAAATATGGATTAAAACTAACCTTGGGACTCACACAGTTCTATCAAGTTTGGAATTTTATAACATTATCTCAAGGTTATAATGCAATGTAGCATTGGCCCTTTGGAAGACATCCATGATGACAGCGTCATATTCGTGTTCATTCGTGTAAACTGGTAGATACTATCAATACAGACCAATATTTTTTGTTGTGTTTCTAACCCTTTTACGCCCGGCCCCGTGATTGGAAGGGAAACAGGAAAACATGTGTGGGAAACAGTGGGAAGCTGAGAATATCTCTCTTAACAAGCTTTCCACTAATGCACATGTAGATTTATGGCTGTACGAATATGAAACTTTTTTTCCTGAATCACAAAGCGCTATACATTTTTCTCGTCTCTAGTTTCCACTAAATTTCTCCTGTCTTGTCGCCTTTCAGTCACCACCATCATGTATCTCTCGCTCTCTCCTTCAACCCAAACCACAGAGGCAATGACACTCCCTTGCCAGGAATGACCCCGTGTGCCGCCTCATAACATAAATCCCCGTGAAGGTTTAATAACACCCTCCGCCTCGGTGGTTTGCGGCTGGTGGAACGACAGCTGAAGAATGTTACCTGAAGTTCGACACAGAAAAAAGACGAACGAGTCGCGCATGAAAAGACTGAGGCGCACCTTTGAACCTTTGAAATCCAGTGTAGCCTAATCATGTAGCGCCATAATCATCACTAACCTCTCTGGCTGTCGATTTGCTATGGACACATTACGTTTTTACAAACATGACTGTGTATCTTTCCACAAGACCAGCTGCGTATTTTTTGTTTGTTTATTAGGTTTAGCGTTGCCCTCCCACGGTGTCATGTACTAGAGAGTCACAGCTTACATTTTGTCCCATCAACACCCTTTCCCAAGAGACAATCTCGGAGCTTATCATTTTCACACAATACATGGTTGAAATAGCCATTGAGGTGTCAACGTCATATCGTGTTATGCCACTTTCTGTTTTTCCAGTCCGATGAATTCACCAGAAAACGTATGATACAAGTCACCGGGTACTCCTAAACCGCAAGAACAGCATGAAGAAAAGCATTATTGTATATTTGTTTATGTTGCATTAACATCTGGCTAACGATACTGAGTGTTAGAGGTCTTTCTTATAGGCCTGAACTGATTCACTAATCCGTCGCACTCCGGGGTGGTAAACGTGTGGCCACGAGTCTACCTTTGTACGAGATTTCTACGTATTTTCGTCCTTAGGTATAGATCTCAAGTGTTTTTTTGCAAAGCGCACAGGAACAAACTAATTTAAGTCTACGTAGCCTATAATCTTTATGTTTTAGATATAGCAACTACATCGATACTAGACATAGACTAGTTACGTTCATGAATGCAGCACATTGCTCATCGTCTGACCCCCCTCCGCCCCTAGCTAGGCTTCCTCCTCTTGTTGCTACCCATTAATTACTGCGCTTCTCACTCTCACACGCTCCCTCCAATTCGCTGACATACCCCTGACTGCTCTGCACTCGAAGGACGCTGAAACCTCGGGACAAGAATCGCACTATTAAGTGGAATTGGTTGAAACGACGAAACGCAGTGAAGTACAGTGTAGCCTGCGCACACACACACACAATCTTCGGCGACGTACAACCTTGTTGGAGTACTGTTGGGGATGTAAGCGACGTGCGCATAAATGGGAGCTTATCTTTCGTTTTCCGAAACGTCCACCATGGAGAGCCAGCAGTGGAACGATACTGGAATAATTCATGCGCCAGCCTGACAAAAAAAATACATTCGACTCAGGTAGGTTGTCTTGTTGCCAGTTTGAAGTTCAACGTACCGACCAAAGTACCAAAGGTACCAAAGTAAACTACTAGATTTAGTTGGCATCGTTTGCCTCGATCCATATGATTTTTGCCTTGACAATAGTTTTGTCAATCGTGAGATGAAATAATATTTAGGTGACAAAATGTAACGAAATGTGATACTGTATTTCAAGCAGGTTTATCGAATGTGTAGCTTAATCAATGCGTTATTTGAAAGACATTTACGCAAATTGTTAACATGTCGTGTCCCTTGTTTAGTATTTCACATAATAATTTGTATAATGTAGTGCCAGCGATACTTAGATTTACACGAATGACTTTAACTGATGGTTAGAGGAGCGCAATGAGCAGGGCAGCCATCGGCACTGGCTCATAGGTGACCGCCCATGGCGTGTGCCATGTGGGGTTGAATGGTAGCGCTTTCATGTCTTTGGTCAAAGGATCAACTTTCCCCTCATTGGTTACCACGGAGTCCGAGCGAGTTTATGGGGGGTATACTAATAAGTGGCATTCTTAAACTTGATCAGCTTAGATTAAATTGCTAAACGGATTACAGGGTGAGGAGGAATGTTTCAATATTATCCGCCCTCAAACACTGGCCAAGCTTTGTGCACTCGCTGTAATTGCAGCATTTTCATTAGGAACTATAGCGGCGACCCTTTTGTAATCTTAAAAAGAGAGATTTTTATTTTGCCTGGAAACAAAGACGACTGGAATAGGGAACTACATTAACAAAGGAGTTACATTAATAAAAGAATGAAGTCAATGCCCTTATTGTGTGTAACAGGGACCTCGACCTTTGCGGTCATCGCACCGTGGTATGTTCTTTCCTAAAGGCTATAACTTTAGTTTAAGTACTTTAGTACAATCCAGCAAGATGGATTATTGGATTGTCTCAGATATAGCGAGCCGTAGACAGACGTAGAGAACAATGCAAGACCAGAGTGGAGCATTCGGGGTTCTTCCTCTAACCGGTGCCCTATCAACCTCGTTGTCCACAGGACAATGACAGCAGAGGAGACCTTTTGCAAAGGCACCAGTAGCTTATATCATTCTAGAAAATTAGATAAAAAAATAACGAATAAAAGCTCTCATTCACAGAATACAGGAAATTTTCCAAGTTAGTTTAACCCTTAAAATTTAGCCTTCCGACTTAAATACACTTTACGCAGATATTGCAGGTTTTGACAAATAGGCATATTTCCCCAAATAACTGCGCTGTTTGTAGTAGTGACGCACACGTAATACATTATTACGACCGTATAATTTCTTAAAAATGTGTGAAAAGTGCAAACCTGCTATAAAATCAGTGACTACAACACAACACCCTCCCGTGTAGCGGCGACCCCCTGAACTCTCACTTGTGAGAACTGTTGAAGGATGCTGAGGCACAGGCAGACTGTAGCCTTCCTCTGCTGTTGCTGGCAGTGAAATTACAGAGGAAATGGGTCCCTCCTTAGCTCGCCTTGGCTGTCGTTGCTAGGTATTTAGTGACCTTTCACCTTGTGAAGCTCTGTTTTCCAAAGCGCCCGGAGTTTGTGACAGCCCAGCACGCTTCACAAGCGGCTCTCGGTGGGCGGCGGGGTCCTGCGCTGTCTGTTGAAACTCTCCCACGTGAACGCAAGAGCGCTCTGAGTGAAAAATGGTCGGAAATGCTTCTCTCCGCCGGTTGTGCCTGCAGGAAGCCGTAAACGACAGATCTAAAATGGGAAAGATGACAATACAACTCGAGGAAGGAATTGTAGGCATTTCCAAAGTGCATTGTTTGAGTAGTCCAATAGCCAGAAAAGCATAGCTTTAATCCTGTCAACAAAGCAAAAGTTATTCATTGCACATTAAAGTTATGACTACTTCTGGACTGTTGTAAAATGTTTGCAGTACAGTAACAGTTGTATTCGTTGCTGTTTATAGCTCGTCCAGACAGAGACTATTTTCGTACTATTTCCAAATGTTTCTTCTGTTATTCCTCCACACCTCTCAGAGCTTGAAAGACATGTATTCAAAAGTAATATACCTTCCACGTCAGGTGTGTAGAAGTTCTGTTGGTCAGGCCTAGCATGTTACTCAAATAAAAGTCTTAAAGTATCTCGTATTTACTGTACTTAAGTACGATAAGTAATCTATAATTAAATGTACTCAAAAGTAAAAGTACGCGTAGACTAAAAAAGTCTGTTTAAAACATGTAGCTATATAACAAACTTCAACTAAATTGTGCCTATATCACATCTACAGGTTTAGTGGAGAATTTGTTGCTTACACTCATCCAATGACAAGTCGCCTTCCCCAAAACTTTGTTGCAGTCACTCATTTGATGACCAATTAAAAGTGTAGTGGAGTAGTATGCAGTATGCAAAGTATGCAGTTAACTCAGGAAATATAGTGAAGTAGAAGCAAAAGTTGGCAGATTTTTAACAACTCATATAAAGTATAGGTACTCCCAAAACATACTTAAGTACTGTAGTGAAGTATTTTTATTCCTTACTACATGTCAGTGTGTGTGTGTGTGTGTGTGTGTGTCTGTGTGTCTGTGTGAGAGAGAGTATGTGTGTGTTTGTATTTATGAGAGAGTAGCTGACTGTCTGGATCATCTGTCTGTGGGAATGTCTGTAAAATCACTTTTTTATTGGGCTGTACACTAATACACTAATATGAGGCTTACTCATACACACACACACACACACACACTGACAGGTGCAAGGCCTCTGATCAACAAAAAGCAAAACATCTCAGTCATCAAAGGTTAGTCAGCGGTAAACAGTCCCACATTTCTCTTTGTCACAGGCAACACACCCCAAGCCATAATCATTCACTTATATCAGAGTAGTTCACCACCACTCTCGCTCTCTATCTCTGTCTCTGTCTTTCTCACACAAACACATACACACAGTCATCTTGCCTCAGGACTGAAGTGTCGCAGGAAAACACTATTAGGATCCACCTCACTACATCATGCAGTGTTCATCATGCATGAGTTCCCACAGTAACAGACATCCTGGAGAGGTCGCTGAGGGTCAGTTCTACATTATTGACCCAGGAAAATTGATGTAAAAAGTCACAGTCAAATCAGGCATTGTCCAGGCCCTTGATTCTACATGTAGGGTCTCATGGTTCAACCTGCAGGGAGCTCTGCCTTAGATGGATTAGAAAAAGCATACATTGTTTTGGATAGATAGATCTTCTAATGAAATTTCATTTGTAAGTAAGTAAACTTGAATGATGTGTAGTTGGTAGTGTAGTGGTTAAGGAACCTGGCTAGTGTACAAGTAGCCTGAAGAGTTGTGGGTTCAAATCCCAGCTGCCACTGTTGTACCCTTAACCAAGGCACTTAACTCCAAGTTGCTCTAGAGGAGACTGGTCCTGAGCAATTGATAGTTGACAAAATGTAAGTCACTTTGGATAAAAGCGTCTGCTAAATATAAAAATGCAAATGAATTATAGCTGCAGTTCAGTTGCTCACAATGGACAATGTGCTGGGTTATATGGTTTTCATTTGCTGAAAGTTGCTCAAGGTGACTGACTAAAGGAGAAGTCTGGTGTGAATCCATCACATGTGAATCAATCACACCAAATTTCTCCACTGCTGTTCGAGGACACAGAGTGCTGCTGGTAGGAAAAAAGAGAAAAAAATGTATACATCATACACTAAATAGCGATTCGACAGCAAACACTAACTAAATGGGGCACAGAGACTCACTTTCAGTTTCATTTTGCTATGCCCCATTCAGTTAACGTTAGTTATCAGTTAAAATTTTCTGGTTCTTTGTCCTACAGACAGCACTCAGTGACCTCAAACAAAGGGCTATTGATTGATTCACACTGGATTTCCCCTTAAGTTATGTTTGCATAGGATGTAAATATGCATCCAAAAAACAAACCCCCAAAACACACACAGTCTTTTAAAGAGGCAGACACAATGCTTGTGACTTCACAGGGGGAAATCGTGGTAGAAAAATCATGGTATCAGTACAGTATGTAAACAAGCTTTTTGTTAAGTAGCCATAATGAATTTATGTACAGTGGTGGGGTTTTACTATAAATGCACTCTATATTTTCTGCTACTCCATAGTAAGATTTCTCATTCACTCACTCACCTGTTGATTCAAACTTTTTTGCTGTAGTGAGTGGTTGTAGCCTACTTATTATTTGATATGAATACACTGACGCAGGCAGATACACACACACATGCACACAGACACACTCTCACACAGACACGTGCATATGCAGTGACAGAAAAAGCCACTCACACGCTGATGTACTCTCTTTCTCTCCTGGGATGCACCCAGTCTGTCTTCTGTCATTTCTCCCAGACACCCCTTATACTACTCCCACAGACAGACACTCTACTCTACTCCACCTCACCACAATCAGACACCAGAGCACTCTGTCACCAGAATGGAGTCACACCTTTGAGTCATTCACATAGAGATGTATAGACACTACAGCACAGACATCCCCTACGCCCCCCAATACCCTCCCAGCACAAACTCTCAGCTGTGCCACATAAACTCAGGTATTCATATTTTCAGCAGCGCTGGTGTTTGTCGTGGTTACACCCACCCACAAGCATTGAAAGGGGCGAAAATGATAATTAGTGCTGTGGCAAGAGTGAGAGAAAGAAAGAAAGAAAGAGAGAGAGAGAGGGAGTCAGTTAACTGAGCATTATAAAATGAGAGGAAGAACAAGAGAGGGGGAATCAGGTGATGTCACGGTACACTGAACACTTTGCCCGTCAGCAGTGACATGTTGGTACAGCACTTGCCACCCTCATAAAAGTGCTAGAAGGTGTGTGTGCGTATTTGTCTATGTCTGGCATTGTCTATGTGTGTGTGTGTGTCTGTCCCTACATGTGAAGCTATTTCCATGACTATTTTCCTCAAGCATGCTTTGGATAGGTTTTTGAGTTTTGGGCAACACATACACAAATGTACCCATGCAAACATATATGCATATCTAAAACCATACGGTACAAGCACATGATCACAAAAGTTAGAACTATTAACTATAGAACTATGGTAGGCCTCTGTGGGTTTTGAAACAGTGAGACTTGTCTCTCAAGGTTCTTAAGGAACACTTGACTCCTGCTTTGATAGCCTACTGTAACAAGAATGCTGCACTTGGATTAGTGAAGTATTTTTGAACTTTAGGAACTATTAAACATCAGTAGCATCTTCTGACTCTTGGCTCAGGTCACAAATAAACTGGAATGGGGTTCATGTACACTTCCAGGCTGTACATTCATATGTTTTGTATGTACAGTGCAGTAGTCTCTGTGATGACCATTAAAGGTAGCTTACAGCACAGAAGCATGTGAGACTTTGTCAGACAATAAGAAATTGTGTGCACCTCTGCCTATTTGGAGTAGCTTTTGACTCTGACCCAAGAAGTCTTTTGACACATAGAAGATGCATTTCCCATGACCTTCAACCTTATCCTCCCACCCAGACTTGACTTGTTGTGCTCTCTGGACGCGGCATCCGTAAGTGCTGCCAAATTTGCTTTCAATTAGCAATGAATGCGCTATTGCTCAAAACAATGCTTCCTTCCTCCACATTAGACATTGTCCAGGCCCTTGATTCGACACGTAGGGTAGTATGGTTCACTTGCTGGGACTGCTGCTCTAGATGGGCTACTGCAGCGTTTCTCAAACTGTGGGACGCGCCCCACCAGTGGGGCGTGGACACGTCAGGTGGGGCGCAAAATGTTAGTCTAATCTTGAGACCGCATAGTGACCGCTGTAATTAACACTCATTATTTTCTGTGAGATTATTCGCGTTTTGGTCACACAGACAGCATACACATATTAGGTGAAACTGCACAAGCCGAAAATCCCAACAGTGTTAGTCGTTAGTCGTGTGATGAACGGTTCGACAGAAATTTGCTTTGAATTACACTCTGCGTCCTTCTCGCATCCATTAATCTCGGTAAATATCTCGTGATTTCTAAACGCAAAGATGGCAAACCGCATATCAAAATAAACAGGAGAATCTCCCGAATTCAAGGGCATATCGCATATGCCATTCCTCTGTATGATTAGCGGTTCCTGTGAAATCACATTTGTGCAATGAAATCTGAAAATGTGTACAATTTTCTGTCAGTATGTACTTTTACAAATTGCAATCATGATTCTTATATTGCCACATTCCACAAAAGATATTTCTGGTATGCCTCCTATGGGGAATATCTGTAAAAATATACAAGGTTATAAGAAACAAAATATGTTTTTCTTGACGCTAAGGCTGATGTCAGGCATATGCAAGTAGTGTCACATCAAACAATGTATCAAATCAAACAAATAAAAAAAACAGATATATGTGTAGATGGCCCTTATAATGATTGAGATAAGAGCTTGAAAGTAAAGGTAGTGAAATTACCCTCAAAGTATAGGGCCCGTAGGGTTAAATGCTTCATTATGAATGAGAAGTGAATCTTAAGAACAAGAATTATGTGAATCAAAATGTCAGATAATCTAAGAATGGACCTATTTTCCTAATAATTTTTGTATGCTGGGCGCAGCTGGGGCATGAAAATACCCTTTCAAAGTGGGGAATGAAAGAAAAAGTTTGAGAACGACTGGGTTAGTGCAAGAGAGTTTAGTATGGTCCCCCTGGTGGTAGGTCATGGTAGTGATATAGTGGGCTGGAGGGGTTGTAAGATTCTGGAGCTTTGGCACCTACAGTAATGGTGACACAATAACCTTAGATGGCCTATGGCTGATTCAAAACTAACAAAGAAAAGTGGTGGCAAAGCTTCCTTCTCTTGCAGACAAAGGACTTACTGTAAATCATGTTGCAAATCAGACGGACAAAGTTTAGAAATAAATACTCTGCTTCTGTTAAGAGTTCTCAGGTATGTTGTCAGAAAAGTCCTAATGAAATTCACACAACTATGTGCATTATGAAGAGACAAGATGGTTCACCCAAGCTTTGAGTAAATTAGAGGAAAGGACAAAAGATTACACCAGATTCTCTGTACTCAATAGATGTTGCTGAAAAGTCATCCCACTAATGGAAATGAACTGCTTTTGAAGGTAGTATATGTAGTATGTACTATGCAGGTAGTATGGCATTTCAGAAATAGCAAATGTGTGGGCATTTATTGTACATTTTGGACATTTTTTAATGTTGCACATATTGCACATTTATTAATATTGCTTTTGTGTGCACGTGTGCCTGTGTGTGTATGTGCGTGTGTTTGTGTGTGTTGGGTGTGTGCGTGCGTTCGTGTGTGTGTGTATGTGTCTCCAAAGCAGGATGTGTGTGCATGTATGTAAGCTGAGGGTGTAGCAGGTGTAGTCATGCAGTCCGGGCCAAACTGCAGCTCAGAGTGTGTGTCTGGAGTGTGTTACATTCACCCAAGACTCAGCAGCCAGGATGGCTGGGACATACTGCAGCGACTCTGCACCCTCTCTACTGGGGTAAACACACACCACACACACACACACACACACACACATAGTTTTACTTATAACACAATTATCTAACTATATGAAAAACTGCACAGTGACTATTCAATAAAATCATTTTGAGCTCCATATGTATAATTTAAAGAATATGTGTGTTTGTGTGTGTGTGTATGTGTGTGTGTGTGTGTGCGTGTGTGTGTGTGTGTGTTTTTGTGTAGACGGTGGTGGAGGTGCAGGGACGTTCTCTGTCTCCGGTGCTGTGTGCTGTGGTGTGGACGCTGCTCTCCTGTGGTATCCTACTGGCAATCTTCTTCCTCATCTTCACCCTGCGCTTCAGGAACAACAGGTGAGAAGACACACACACACACACACACTTCTCTCTTCCTCTCTCTCTCTCTCTCTCTCTCTCTTTCTCTCCCTTCCTCTGGTTCGCTTTATCCCCTGTTCTCTCTTGGTTTCTACTGGTCTCTGGTTTCTTCCATTCCTTTATTCATTGGTCTCTTTTCCTGTTTTCTGTCATTTGTAGTCTCTCTATCTGTCTCTCTTCTCTCTCTCTCTCTCTCTCTCCCTCTCTCTCCCAATGTAATATTCCTCTGTGAGTCTTAAGAATGTCTCTGTGTTTGTCTGTGTGTGTGTGTGTGTGTGTATCAGGATCGTGAAGATGTCCAGTCCCAACCTGAATGTACTGACCCTGTGTGGAAGCATTCTGACCTACAGCAGTGGTTTCCTATTTGCCATTGAAGAGAGGACACTGATGCAGGGAGTGGCACCCAGAGCAGTACTACAGGTACACACACATTCACACACACTTACACACACACACACACAAGCACACACACACACACACACACTTGAGTGGCCTGCCAGCCTTCATTTCTCATGTTTTCTCATAGCATCTCCTAGCACACGCGTACACATGATGATGAACTCACTTATTGCATTTTGAAGACCATAAGGCCCTATACCAATGGCCACAGTAACAATCATGAAGCGAGTATAGAAACAGAAAGAAAGAGAGAAGAGAAAGAGTTATTGTATTGTGTGTATGTGTGTATGTGAGAGAGAGAGGGAGAGAGAGAGGAACAGAGACTGGAGATGGAAAGATTGATACAGTAGAAGCTGAACCTGGCAGAGAGGATTTCAGCTCTCATAAAAAGATACACCCCACACACCACCCCCCCCACCCCTCCATCCCTACCTGTGTCTGAAGTCGGGTCCTGCTCTCCTTTATAAAGAGGCCTGCAGAACAGAGATCAAACACGGTCAGCACAGTGGCTCACTACACTCACTCTACCCAGGACCTCCCAACTAGCAGCTAGGCACAAGGGCCTCTACTGAAGTTAACCTATGCGCACACACACACACACACGCACACACAGTATATCGTCACAAGTAATCGCTGATGCAATTGATGTCTCACCGAGTTTAGAAGAGGTTAGGTATCAGCTGAAAGGCCAAACCCACACTCTGTGTGGTTTATTGTCTTGCTTGTTGGTACCTAATGCACGCCCTGCCCTCACTCTGTGTTGTTCTCTCCAAAGCAGGCTTAGGGGTTTGCTGTTAGCTAAACAGAGGGGACTTTTAAACTGCTTCAGACGCCTGCCCTGTGTTTACACAGGATTATACATTTAATTCAGACCTAAGAGTGTAGTGTTGGAAATTGGCTTCTCTAAGCTTTGGCAATGGTACCATGTGGGCTGAGTCAAACAGAGGTTTAGAGCAGGCATAGTGAAATAACTGGGAACAGGGAACATTTTATCCTTGATGAGCCTTGAACTGTAGCTCTGTTTTTCTTAGAAACCTTCACACACATTGTTTTCTTTTTGGGGCAAACTGCAAATAGACCTTCACAACCACTATCACTTGATATTGTGAGGATAAAGCCTCCATTAACTCTCCTTTGACTTGTCACTCACTCTGCATATACTAGTTTGGACCGGGCCGTTCAGAAAAGAGAGGTGTCATTTCAGAGAGTACTAGTAAAGCAATACCAAGGAAGAATCAATATTTCTGTCCATTGGTTTGAATATTCAACACCACATAGCACTGGACACTACTTATTTAGTCCAATGACCTATGACCCAAAAGGTCATGATCCAATCTGATCAACACTGTGACTTAGTTACATAGTATCACATTTTCTGAGCACATGTTGGCAAGTAGCATCAGAGTGAGTTTAAAGCCATTATTTCAGTTAAAAGAACAGCATAGCACTACTTTACATGACCTTACCCAATAAACAACATGATACATGTAGGTATATCAAGTATGAACATTATGAAGAGTTCTGGGCATGCATTGGCAGCGCCATAGTTTACTATAAGTTGATCAGAATGAGTCTGAAGCCATTATTGGTTAGGTAAAGGAATAGCATGGCGCTACTTTACTGTGTGTTCGCACCAAGAGGGACTAAAGCTGACTAAAGAGCAACACAAGTGACAAAAGTGACAAAAACTTTGAGCGACCAAAACGTTGGGCAACAAAAACGTTAAGCGACAAAAACGATAAGCAACAAAAACGATAAGCGACAAAACTTGGCCAACTAGAACGGCTAAAAGAAGTTAAAAACTCCTCAACCTTATGCAAATGAGTTATGATGTGTTTCTGCTGCAAATGAAATATCAATGGGCACGTCATGAGCAATTAGAGTGACAAGCACGAACACAGATATTTAGCAGCGATTCTTTATGAGCGACAAAAGTGATTTTACGGCTTTAGTAGCTCTTGGTGTGAACGCACAGTTACTCTTTCTGTTTCAGTCAGCAGTGTGGACTGAGTATCTGAAATGGAGAGGCTGCAGCATGTCTGTGGTCTTCTTCAGAGTTTGTGTGATGATGACCGTGCTTCCTGTCTGCTCCCATCAGGTCCGGATTTGGACGCTGTGTATTGGGACCACACTGGTGTTCGGGCCCATCCTGGGGAAAACCTGGCGTCTGTATCGTGTCTTCACTCAGCGCATTCCAGACAAAAGAGTGGTGCGTTGGAGTTTTTAAACGTTTCTCACATCAGCTTCTGCATGACAGGAAATTATTGACTTGCTTTATGTGTAACAGTTAATTCTTGATGGTGTAGATATTCACTCACACGCACATGCACACGCACACACACACAGACACACACACGAACACACACACACACACACACACACCACACACACACACACAGAAGCACACACACACACACACAGAAGCACACACACACACACACACACACACAAACACACAAACATATACACACACACATACATACACACATCACACACACACCACATATTTGTTTATTTAGAGGGTACTGAGGCATGTGATTGTCTTCCAGATCATCAGAGACATCCAGCTGATGGGTTTGGTGGTGCTACTGATTCTAGTGGACATTTTGGTTCTGGGCACCTGGGGCTTAGCCGACCCAATCAAATGTGCACGCTCAGTTGGAGCAGTAGTCAAGGTACTGAGCACAGATGTCCTGTGGGTCTACAAAGCGAGTCTACACAGTGCGGGTCTCTATGCCGTCTCTTCACTAAACCTAATTTCACAGAATCTGTCAGTATTCATTAACTGGAAGAATATCTTACATGTGACACTTTCAGTGACAAAGATGAAACTTTTTTGCCACATGAATCAGCCCAGTTCTATATTTGGTAGTGTTTAGTTCTATATGTAGTATATTTCATTCTGTTTTGTTTGCTTTCATTTTTTTATTTTGAAGTGTTAGTCAAAGACAGGCCTAATCTACTTTGGGGAACCCAGCTCTTGTTATTTTCTATTGGGCATACTGTTAAATGAGATGTAGCATGTGTATGTAGTAACACCCAGTCTCTGTAATTGGTCCAGGTGGTGGAGACGGATGTGTCTTACTCTCTGTCCCAGCTGGACTCCTGCTCATCTCAGTACTCAGATCTCTGGCTCATTCTCCTCTATGTCCTCAAGGTGGGCAACCACTCTCTCAGTGTTGCAAAACAAGCAGGAGGCTTAGGATACAGGCATTGTTAGAGGATGTCTCATGTATGCTAAGCCTTGCTAACATGCTAAAATGTTTTCACCATCAAAACCGCCCTAGGAGATCAGTATGAGCTAGCCATGTGGGATACTTTACATTACTTCACATACAAATTGTGCTAATTATTATGTTTAAAAGGTTTTTCTTCCGATCGTTGTTTCTATAGGGCAGTCTCATCCTCTATGGAACTTACCTGGCGGGCCTGACCAGTAATGTTAGTCTGCCCCCAGTCAATCAGTCCCTGACCATCATGACTGCCGTGTGTCTGGTCACCATGTCATCAGCGGTGGCCGTTCCAGTGTCGCATTACCTCCAAGGCTGGCCAAACGTGGTCTACAGCGTGGTGTCAGGAGCCATCTTCATCTGTACATTGACCATCAACTGTCTGCTGTATGTCCCACAGGTGAGTGCATGGTGAAAACAGAAGAGCTAAGATAAAAAAAAAATCATTGAAGTACAGCTATCAAGGGGGTGCCATTATATGTTGATGGCATCATGATGCTTTGGTCATAAAAAGAGAACAGTAGTGTTCTAACTGTGGAAATCAACTGTGTGCAGTTTATCCTGAATTGAATTAGCACTGAATTGGAGGGACCATAGTAGTGTGCATATGTCACTCATTTCAAGAAGACACACACACACACACACACACACACGCACACTTAAATAAACTGAGTGAGGCAATAGAATATTGGATAAACAGAGAAACATGGGACCAGAAACCATCTCAAAGTGAGGAGACATTTGCTTAGTTTGTTTCTTAGAAGCCAGCATTACACACCTTTTCCACTGTTTGACAGACAGTGAAGTATAAACAAATCTCATCCATGGAGTATAGTTCAATGATGATTGGGCCTTTCAGTAGATGTAAGGTCTTTGGAAAGAGCCAGCCTCTTCATGCCTCCTCAGTGAGAAAATGCTTGGCGATAATGCCTGAATTGAAAATCAATAACGACCTGCACTGCAAGCAAATTTTACACTATACGTGGAATGGTGTTTGTGTGTGTGTCTATTTGGAGGGTTGTTTGTCTGCTTGTGTGTGTGTGTTTGTTGTGTGTGTGTGTGTGTATTTTGGCAGTGTATTGGGTTGGCCTTGAGTGTTTTTAAGGAGGAATCTGCTCTGGGTTGGGTTGTGTAATCGATGCAGCGACCTCAGCAAAGAGCAGGTTGGAACCGCTGAGTCATAGTTTTTTAGTAGCAATGTGAAGGGGAAGGCTAGGAACGCTGGTGGAATGGGGTAGGGGTGGAGTTGGGGGGTCACCTAAATGATGGCAAGATGGCTGCCAGGGTGAGCTCTGTATTCTGTTAATGTGGGAGATTTAGCACCTAACGTGCCAATCACCATTGACACCATTTATCACCACTATTTTGTCTTGTCTTTTTTGTCCTTATCGTCCTCTCTAATTTTTTGAAATGGACAGTCTGTGTCTATATTTACTAGAAAAGTGGCTCACCCATACAAGGTGTTAATTGTCAATTCTGTCTTGGACCAATGTGGCTTTTCAAAAGCTAACTGAGAAATTCCTGTCATGAAATGAGTCTAATGTGGAATCCCTGAAGTCCAATACAGAATGCGAGTGAGAACAAGAGAATGAAAAAGAGGGAGAGCGGGAGAGAGAGAGAGAGAGTGAGACTGTGTGACTGTGGTGGAATGGCTCAGGAAAGCAGGAAAATATTATCAGTTATAGTTATCAGGCCAGCCGAATTTTCCATTGTGCTGAGCGAACAGAGATTTAGTGATCAGACTATTTCAGAGAGAGAGAGAATAAAGACTGAGGCATAGTCAACAGACAGATTGACAAAGATATTATATCCAGGGTGAGTAATTTTTTAGTTATTTGTTTGGTTGATTGTTTTTAAGTTGGGCATGTATAGTCTGTGTGTTCTTTTGGACCCTGAGTCTGGCAAATAAAAGTGATGATGGTGATAATTAAAAAGAGAGACAGAAAGAAAGAGAGAGAGAGAAGGTAAAGGGTGTATGGTTACTGATAGAAATATTTGATTTAAAATGAGTGAGAGAGAGAAAGAGAGGAAGTGTGTGTAGCCATGTGAGGCTAAGAGAGGGAGAGGGAAGAGGGAAGGGAGGAGTGCGTCTGGCTGAGTGACTGTCTAGTCTCGGCTGGGCTGGGCTGAGCTGAGCGGTATGGAGCTGAACTGAGCACACTAGACCAGAGTGGAGCTGACTGGAGGACTGACTCACCCAAACACAAACACTGCAGGCACAGAGAGCACACAGGTGGAGGAATGCAAACGCACTCCACTCTCAGGAGCTGACTAACACTGAGCAAACCTGCCCCTCTATGTGTGTGTGTGTGTGTGTGTGTGTGTGTGTGTGTGTTTGTGTGTGCGCGCTTGCGTGTGTGTGCGTGTGTATGTGTGTGTGTCTGTGTGATGCATATCTAAATGACTATTTTTTATCTGTCTGAGCTTGTGCTTGTGCTCCTGTGTTTTGGTGTGTCTTTGTTAAGAAGACATACTATGTAAAGTTTGATGTAAAGAGGAATAAGTGAGCTGATACAAGTAAAGGTGTTCATGCAAAAAGGATATGCTTTATAGGATAGTGTGTGTGTGTGTGTGTGTGTGTGTGTGTGTGATTGTGTGTGTGTGTGTGTGTGTGTGTGTGATGACATTAACACTACGGCATGCACAGGAAGAGGTGGGAGGAAGTGTGTGGAACAAAGGATAATGTTCACTCCAAACACACACACACACACACAAACACACACACACACACACACCTTTCATCTTGTTATCGCTTCCTTCCATGGCTCAGGCAGTGGGACATGTGGGCAGGCACAACAGCCTTCATCGCCCCATCTCAGTATAGTGACGCCTCTGGCATCTCATTTAACACCCACTAAAGGCTTTCACATGCTGATCCACTGCCCATAACAAACTCAGTTAAATCAACATGCAGCTTTTCTACCAAAAAAGGTGACAGCCTCAAACTCTATTTGATGCTACAGTGGTTTATAGTCTCTGGCAATAAATTGCCAATGTGTGCCTGGAATTGCACTTGTCAGTTTTTGAGTAGGCCTCATGTAATTGGGTAACATCTCAAAGCTAAATTGAACAGTAACAACAAGGTTTTGGATATCAGTTTTTCCATCATAGTCAGTTAATGTTTTTTTGTTTAAATTTCAACATACTGGGCAATGATATAGTGCTAGGGGAGTGTCCAACTTGTCTAAAGCTGTTGAAACAATGTTACATATTGCAGGCAATCAGGGCATGCATCAACAATGTCATAGCCTGCATTCACTTTATTGTAGAGCGGTGTGGCATCAAAATGAGTTTAAACTCAAATGCCATTTGAAGTTAAAAGAACACTGTGTAGCTTTTAAGGCACACCAGGCAACATCTTCAGGTTAATTTATCACTTTGATGATTAAATGGGTCATTACAGGGTGAATGAAGGCTCTCTCGGCTGCCTCTAACATACATTCTGGCGTTATTATACTTGCATGATCATAAACAGCTGATGTTAAATGAAACCAAAACTGAATGAAACTAAAATCGCATCTATTACCTTGTCAGCCAACATAACTACAAAAATGATCATCGCTGGTTCTGATTCTTTTGTTAGCAAACAAATCCACATAGATTGTTGAGAATGTACAACGTTGTTAAATTGTAGACAGACACTATCACAATCATATTTCAGGAAAGCAAGGCTCTGTGTTCTACATTTATTCTGTAGTCCTGTGTTGAGGACAACAGCAGATGCGCTCAAATGTCATTTTTATGAGCAGTTCAGTAGCAGGAAAAGTTCACATGGAGAATTTGGATTTGAATTACTGCCTTTTGGATTACTGATTACTTTCAGCATAGCGATAAATCACAGGTCTGAAGTGCTACTGGTATTGCCTGTAAATAGGGGAACTAAATGTAGTTCAATAGCCACTCCTGTAGTTCAACCAGCTGAACGTGTTAGTGGTGATAAGAGAACAAGATCTTGCAGTGTGGAAGGCAGGGCTTTTTTACAGGTGTAGACTAATCCTCTTTTAATTATAGGCATTTGGCTAATTTTATAGGCCTGCAAGGGTGAGTTAGCACATAAAAGTAGTTTTATTAACCTAATCAAAGTAGTTTATTTCCATTTTCACAAACCCTCCATATAAAAACATTAATGACTAAATGTCTGCTCTTCCTCAGACTCCAAACTGGCAGTTTAAAACAGCGTATTAATCATGGTCCTCCAAATGCTAAAGCAGCTTATTATTCATTCCACCATGTAAAGCTTGAACGTGCCAATATTGAAAAAAGAAGCAAAGATTGGCATCACCATCTGCTCTCTCTCACTCAAAGTGCATTAGCACTCTTTATAAACCCTTTATTAACTTCTTACGTCTGTATTATCTCTGTTCTCATGTCTTCACAGTGCAAGTAGAGCCCTTAATAACTCCTTTATTAACCTCTTTTTAACGCCTGTGTGTGCCTTTGTGCAGTTGACCCAGTGGAGGCAGTTTGAGGAGGAGATGAACCCCAACCCGAGTCAGATGTCCAAGTACTTCAGCAGCCCAAGCAGAAGCCTGCGCTCCATGTACAGTGAGGACGAGATCTACTACCTGCTGGGGGAAAACACCTCCATGAAGCGGCTCCTCAGTGAGGTAGACTGAGCTCAGTGTGGATTAAATACATAATAAACAAGACAAAACATACAAGATTTACATGGTGCTTTTTATTGAAAAAATGGCACTTACAAATGATTCAATCATGAAGCCATGATATATAGCTAGCATCAGACGCTGCTTTGTGTCTCAGACTTTTTTATGCACCCAATTAAAGGTAGGGTAAGCAATGCTAAGTGATTTCAAAACACATTTAGAGAAGACATTTACTTATGATCAACTAGCTCCTGTCCCTCAAAACAATAATTAAAACACACAGTGGAATTTATTTGGCAGAGAAGGGAGGGGTGTGGTTGTGTGTGTGTTTTTTTTTGTATCTTGGATTATTATTACAAAACTTAAAGATAAAAATAAACAAAATGTAATGTCATCCAGCATCACTTACCCTTATTTAAATCTCTCCCTGTTGTTAACAAATCCATGAGAAACCATCTTAGGCACAATAGCAACAGAGGACTCAAGGGCTTTAGATGTGCTGTTATTTTAGGTCTCAATGCAACTTTTAATTTGTTTCACAAAAGCCAAAGACCACACCTTTAAAGGTTTTCATCTCACTCCCAGTCAGTCACGCAATGCATTGTTGAATCCTTATACTTTTGGCCCCCTTTTTTTGTTTATATTCCCAAACACTAATGTTCCTTACATGTAGGTAATGATGGCTAATCTTTCATTACACCTGAAGCCAGCAAATAATTGCGTGTGCGGAATATGGTGAGGTGTGCATTTTGTGGTGCTGGATCATTTACATAGATGAGTCAGCTCATCTCAATTGCCTGTGTGAGTGAGGTGCAAAGAGAAGTGGACCGCTGAGCTCTATGCAGGCCTGAGGCTGTTTGAGCAGAGCTAGGAGACATCCAGACAAAACATGCCCCGGTATTGGGCGTGTGTGTGTGTGTGTGTGTGTGCAAACCAATAGAATGTGTTACTCATGTGTTTAAGCGCTTTGATGTTTGAAGGGATTTCCAAAATGTGTGGTTTCACAAGTTCTCTGAATGAAGTTGTTTTTGTCTTTTTTAAAGCCCTGTCTTTTTTATTACTCTCTCTCTCTCTAACTGACACACACCACACGCCTTACACACACACACACACACACACACACACAGAGAGAGAGAGAGAGTTAGAGAGAGAGAGAGAGAGAGAGAAAGAAAGATAGAGACAGAGAAATACAATGATTTATTGATTTTGCACTGTGTATTTGGCTTGGGTAGCAAATTAGTTTATTCAGTTCTCTCACAATCTAACTTCTCTTTACTCTTGTTTCTGTCTGCATTGCAGAAGAATGCAGTGATTGACAGTCTGCAAGAGCAAGTGAACAACGCCAAGGACAAACTCCTGAAGCTCATGTCTGTGGGCCACCCCCCTGTGGATGGTGAGATGGACTCATCCAACACCAACCTCAATTCCTGCTCCACTCAGACCACAGGGGTACAGCCCGACATGCCCACCACCTCGCCCCCCTCTCCTGAGAGCGAGACATTGATCATCCCTCTGCCCCTGGCCCTGCCAGCCTCCCCTCCCCCATATGTGCCCCCACCCCCTGTGCCAACCTCTGCCTTGGCACAATCTACTGGTACGTCTGCAAGCAGTGAGTGCTATTCTTTGTGCCCACCACCACATCATTCTCATCCTGATCCCCTCTCTCTTATATCTGATGTTGGTGCCTCCCGAGGTTCGCATAGCAACCAAAGGAGGGCAGTGTTGGCACCTGAGAGACTGAGTTGTTCTCATGACGTGCCGTTCAACCTCCCCGATGGGTCCAACTCCGGCCCTGGACTTGCTAAAGCGGAGGGAGCATCTGTGACTAGTCCAGTCACTCAGCTGAACAACATGTCAGGAACCACCCTCCTGTCCCCGACCTGGTCTGGCCCGGCCTGTACAAACTCTACAGGGCTGGCGGAGGATACCATAGCTTCGCCACCAGTTGCGGGTGGTGCCTGGCAGGGTTTTGTGAGCAACGAGCAGCTGCAGGAGATTCTTCAGGATCTAAGCGTGGTCGCCCGAGGACGCACTTCCTCGATCCGGGCACATGACCCGACTAGGAGGCCATCCGCCAATCAGGTTCAGGACGAGCTCTCTCCACTCGCTCCTCATTCACCCTGTTCACCATTTTATTTCCGCTACCCCAGCATCTCCCCCTACGCCATGCGCAAGCGCAGGCCCCCCTTCTACCCACAAAGAACTAGCCCCCACAACACAGTGCTGGCCCCCACACAGCAGAGAAAGGGGACAGGACTCCCCAACCACGAAGAATCCCAGGGAACGGGGGAGCACAAAAATGGCCCCGACCTCGGCTTACAACATGAGGAAAGCTTCAAAAAGGTTGAAGTGGATGAAGGAGAGGCGAGGGGTGCTGACATGGCGGCCCATTGGCGACGCAGAGAGCGGCGCCGATCGCACCGCCCTCGTCGCTGCTCTGTCAAGCCGTTCTCGGGGCACTCGGACCACAGACGTGTGCCTCCTGATCTGGAAACAGAAGGAAGTAGGAGGAACCAGGAAGTTGAGCTCGGGGCGAACCCTTATAACTACTCAGACTCAGACTCGGACAGCAGCTCGGAAGACTACTGCTATTACCACCGTCCCTACTGTGACTCCTGTCTACAGAGCCCATATGCCTCGTCCTCTGACAGCACGTCCGAGACCTCGGACAGCGAGTATGGCGCCGTCTACGACCTCTGCCACGCCACACACCCTGTGGTCAACTTCAATGAGGACCTCAAACCCACATTTGTCTGAGTGTGTGTGTGTGTGTGTTTGTGAAGTCTGAATATCAAGCACAGTTGCAGATAAACCCAGCTGTAAAGATGAAAGTTCTGCATCATCTAAATCTAATGTTATTGCACATCACCATATTGATCTGGAGTGGTTCAGCACAGTTCTAGAATCTAGATGATGCCTGACTGTGGAAGTAAATATCGCTGAGAGACTTTTGTAGCCATTTGTTGTGTCCCTTTGTGATTTACATTTGTTAAGTTATGTTATTGCTATCCACTATTGTATTCCACTGCTGAGTTTCAATCTTTTAAACACATTGTTGTCTTAGCTGTAGTTACCATATCTGCAGAAAGCAGTGAAGAAATATGAAAACGAAAAGAAAAGAAAAATGAACTGTTACATGATATAAGACACTCTACCCTAATGTCTGTCTATCTATCTATCTATCTATCTATCTATCTATCTATCTATCTATCTATCTATCTATCTATCTATCTATCTATCTATCAGTATTTTTACCTGTCTATCTAATTGTCCTTAAACTTAACCCTTTTTATCTACAAGGGGTGTGACCATCTCTCTCTCTCTCTCTCTCTTTCTCATTGGCTGTCTGTGGTAGTGTGATGTGCAGTTAGGGGTGCCAGCTTGGCTCAGGGCATGACTCAGCAGGAATCCCACTCAATAACCCTCCGTTAGAGCACGGACACACACACACACACACACACATGCAGAGAGAGAGAGATGATATGACAGCTTGTAATCTCACACAGCATAATTTGCACAGCATCTTGCCACTGAGTAGGTCTGTGTTTCCTAAGTCTCATTCTATGGTCATCACTAAGAAATCACCACTCTGAATTCCCTCTCTCTTACTGGGCCTCAGTGCTCACATACACAGATTGTTTGGAGAGACAAAAATGAACATGTTACTGTATTGTCTGCTGATGTTTCTAATTTTGTGATTATTCCTTTTTGTAAACATAATATATTTATTAGAACTGGCAGATGTGATATACTTGCAAGTCCTTGTAAACAATCACTGTGTAAAGGCAGCTGCACAGTATTCCAGCTTGGATGTGTTATTATCCTAAATGCACCATTTGGAACATTTGTAGCACTTTACCAAGTTGCACAATGTCTAACCTACTTCATCACACATTATATCATTTAAAGACTCTACATTGGCTTTCTAGGGCATTTTTTGAATATTTGTGTGTGTTTATATAATGCAAACATTTCTAGTTCTGTACTTTATGAGTTTTATAAAATGAAATCCTGTTACTTGATGTATGATATGCATGGTAAGACTGTACTGTAAGTAATATAGGATATATGTTTTATTTCCTAGGACATTTGAGTTACCCAAATTCTTTTATACTTTTTACCACTGAGAAGGTGAAATGACTTCGTAACTGGATGTTCACAACACGTTGAGAATGATTGACAATCACATGGTCGGCCCCATGTCATCTTGAGTTACAGCTTTTCCTGGTTACTTTTTTTTCAGATCAGAATTCATATTCCCCAAACAACTGTAGGCCTAGTAATTCAGACATCACCTAGTTATATGTGCCCATCATTTCTCGCTACCAAACAGAAAATATTTTCACATATCCATGAAATTGCTTGTGGACACTTGTCTGTCATTTATTACATGATCAATTGCTAATGTCATGTAAGTCAAAAACAATGCCTCATCATTACATGTAGAAGTGTTAAACCAGTTTACAAATGTAATGACAGCTAAAATGCTGGCATTTCTGTTATACATTCTATTAAGTTCTATTTTGTTTTTTGAAAGAAACACCTTTTTGTGGAAAAAACGAGTGACCTGATCTGGCAACTTGTAAAACTAGTATAGGCTATAAATCCAGGTAGTGTCCTGGCAGAGATCTGGCAACATGTAAAACTAGTATAGGCTATAAATCCGTTGTGATCTTGCACAACCTTCAATGTCATGTAATTTCTGTTAGAATTGCTATGCCAGGCAGAAAACCTTTATTGAAAAGAAAAAGCTTACAGAGTAACCGTGTCTAACCTGTTTGACTATCTTGTACTTCACAGAGGTACAGGAACTTTTCATTCTGACTGCACTGACATGTTGACATCCGGTGCAACTTATGTCCTTTTACAGGTAATCCACTGTGTGGTGTAGTTTGCACAAAATGCTACAAGAAAAGCATTTTCTGTTGCGCAAACGCTAATGATGATTTGAGAAATGCTAAATCTAAGCAACTGAGAGGAGGGACAACCTGTAGGTCTAATCAACATAATATACCATTTCTGTTTTAACTGCTCTTCTCTCACACAAGTGTTTTCATCAGAATATGAGTGGTAATTTCCTATCATATGTAGTGTATTCATGTTTGTATGACAAATATTTCCAGTTGATAATTTTATTTATACTTTGTAAGTTGTTAATTTATTGATGCTTTGAGTGTTATTAGCCGTGTTTCAGATACACTGACTCTAGGAACATGGAGAATATGGCTACTTTTGCGGTGTTGTATTCATTTCTCTTAAATGTTTGTAAAATATTTTTTGTTGTATTATTTATCATTTATTTAGTTTTTGTACTTCTTTTGCTCTGATGTTATGCTAACTTCATAAATGATGCAAATACCCATCAAAGTGTCAGTAATACTATATAGACCCATCTCTATCCAAAAGACCCCTAACACTCTAGTGTGCTATTTATTCAGTGGTGACAGCCAGGTTCAGCTCTTGTCTTGAGAAAATCCCTTCGCATGACAGACTTTGGGGTCAAAGAGTATTTTGTAAACACTGAATCTTTACGTCATTACCAAATTTGGTGCAAGTATCAAGGCCTTTCACAACTACGGTTGATTCAAGAGATCATTCTCACCAAACATTGTAAGTTTGATTGCTTCTTGTTCCTTGACTGTTCATTCTCTATTATATTAGTGGGCAGAGATTCCTTGGTTCTTTTGCATGAATGAATGTGTGTGTGTGTGTGTGTGTGTGTGTGTGTGTACATGTGTGTGTGTACTTGTGTGAGTGTGTGCGCGTGTGAGACTCTGAATTTCATTTCAATGAAACAATACAACATCCAATACAACAGTAGCTGTGCAAATATCCATGTGTGCATAATTCTCTTTAATTGTTACTGAGCCTCTGTGGCCTGACGGGAGGAAGTGAACGTTAATGAAAACACTTCCTTTGATTAGTTCAGCTCCACTGGTTCTATTTTAAACACATTCTTTTTTTGACCACAGCACTCACAGCCAGGTCTTATTCATTGTGCAAAATGTCTTTTCCCTGGAGAAATGCACACACTACAGTAGCAGCTACAAGGCTGTGTTCATGCATTGACGCCATGTCTCCATTACATTCTTTCAAATCCAATTATTTCAACAGAGGCTTTGAAATGTTCTAGAATAAACTAGTCAACTCCTGACTTGAGTGAAAAACTCACCACAGCCCAGTTACAAATTCCAAAATCTGATCTTTCCTGACACTGTTTTGTTCAAAGGGTGATTCATTTCATCAATTTTGTGGTGAGATTGTTAGCTTGTGCTGTTTGGATTCAGGATTAAGCCGAGATTGTCCCAACAGTTGAGCAACTGTCACAAGACTCAGTGCAATGTAAACAGAATAGCAGTTACAAACTCTCTCTCTCAGACACACACATACATGCACACACACACACACGCATACACACAAACACACATACAAATAAAAACAGAGAACAATAAAAATGTGCATTACAAATGTGTTTTGTGCTTCAATGTGTTTTAAGTCTGTGTGAAGTCACAATGCTTAATGGCCTTGTCCCACCCTGGTCCTGTTGAGGATGAGTGACACTGCTCTTGGCTGGTGAAGACCCTCATGTTTCCCCCCGAGTGATTGCCAGCTACAGATGAATAATAGACTAAGGAGTCACGCTCCCTTCCCGTCTTCTACTAATCCAAGTGTGTGTCTCCCATTGAAAATGAAAATGATATAATAAAGGACAATAACAATACTCTATTCTTGCCATATCCTTAGGGACATTTCTGGGGATTACACAAAGGTTTTTCAAACGTGGGCTTACATGTGAGCTTCCAAAAAAAAGAAAAACAGCCAGTCTCTGTTCACAGTATGATGTCAAAGTCATTTTCACTGCACACAGTGTTCTAGTAGTTTGTTCCTCTTCTTATTGAAATGGGAAGTGGGGATTTGGAGCAGCACATGTACAGAGCTCCTAAAAGGCTACCTTTGACCCCATTTACTGACCCACCTGGTCAGGGTGACCCATGCAGAATGCTTAGCTCCTCTGACACTAGTTCTGACATTTACACTTACCTGTATGCCCTAAAACAAGTACTGTGCTTGTGTATGGTGGTTTTGACTGCATGGACTGTCACATGAAGCATATTGTGAGATATCATGACTTAGGCTATCCTCTGCTATGAAACACATGGTTGCCCTCACAAATGTGTCTTCCATCTGTTTCCCATGCAATATAGAAATAATGCACATCTAATAAATCTGTGTTATGCAGTTAAGCTCTATAAACTGATTTAACACTGATGTAGGACCCTGCATGAAGCGGAGGCACACACTCATAACCAGGCCAATGCATGTCATTGAAGTCTCTCAGGCACTCAGCTGACTAGCAACAGTGCTGCATGACTACCTGGTGTCTCATCAGATATTGCGTCGCTATTGGTGTGTCCTCCATTCCCTATCGAACCCGGTTGGTTTTGGGGAAATCGATCAACTTCGTGCACCGCCCAGTCAGTTCTTTGAACGTATGACGCTTGGAACACCAGGGGCAGTATTAAGCAAATTACGCCATGTGTTCTTCTAGGATTGCAAGGCTATTGGTCCACAGCGCCCCCCTCCCTCCGCCCATATTCAAAGAATAAGCAGTGGATTGGCTAACCCCCACCTCCTCAGGCCTTCTTGCGTTCCACATTTTCCGATTCTCTATGCAGTGAGTTGGCGTAACCTGGTTGCTTGGCTCGTTCGCTACAGCTGTATCCTACCGTTGTTTGCGTAAAATACGTTTCAATGGTCGGGGTGACAAAGAGAGCGAACAGAGACCGTCGGAGAAGAAATAAAAAAGACATTTCTGAAATGCTGAGTGGATTTTAGATAGCATTTTCCTTTGGAACTGCCACGTCAAGATACTTTTACGAATCCTTGGCTATATCTGGTGAATTTCGGGATTCTTGTTCGTGTTTATGGAGTTTCATAAGACGGGAGGGTCGTTGAACACTGCTTTGAAATTGGGCTATTGGAAAATTCGCATTTGAATCGTTGGTTGGGTAGAGCAAGGAAGCCGCCATGGCTGGTGCTGCTGGATCGTTGAGTCTCCACCTCAGAATATGAACAAATAGCCTACTTCCATGGTCTATTTTTCCCGTGATAAACAACATTTCTGCCATTTCAAGGAAAACCGAATACAGGAATTATTGTACATGTGTCATTCAACGTGTATGAATCTGACGCAAGAGAATCGGTGTTTTTTTCCGGGGGAAACAGGGAGAAGGCCGGTTTCATGACTGTTATATTGCTGACATCGACTTGTAAAAGGCCTTGAACACAAACAACGTACTTTTTCTTTAAAAAGGATGGTTTGAAAGAGAGACTATCAGTGGATGGGAGAAGGTAGCGAATCAGCTGAAGAAATCGACAGAAAGGAGTGAACGGGCGACAGTGCTGCATTTTCTTTGCCTATTTTTGTGAAAATATCATTTATAAAGGTGACCCAGTTGATCAAAAGTGTCAATCGGCCAATCTTGAGAAAACAGGGATTTACGATTGGAATATGTCGGGTCGGCCAAGAACCACCTCCTTCGCAGAGAGCTGCAAACCAGTGCCGCAGCCTTCAGCATTTGGCAGCATGAAAGTCAGCAGTAAGTTGCCAGCGATTTTGGTTACTTTTAAAACCTACATTCCTTCACATAGCCGACACGTCTTATGCAAGATCTGAAAAATGTAACTAGGCCTACCCAGTACGCTTACTGTACAAGGCCTAACCTACATGCTGCCATCACCTCCCAACCAGACTCGTAGGACTTTTGACTTGAAAAGTCCTCCAGTTTCAGTGCCCTACACTCGACACATGTACTGAGATTTTAGCGTTACGATGTTAAGTTGGATATGCGACGTGCCCCACTTTTGACCGGCCAGCGTAGCCTACTATAGCCCTTGCTTTAGCGAACGTGCTTAGTAGCGAGAGGCCTGTCCTGCGCAGACAGGCGTTTCTTGTGTGAACCCTCCTAAATCAGCTGCTGATCTTTGAAGGAGTTCCAAACAGACACGATTTCCTTAGGAGTTTGAAATGGTTAAAATATGGCCTAGACGGGTCGAGGTTAATAGCCTCAATATTATCAACTGTTCAGATAAGGAGAGACACGTCCTTGACGTTGTGTAAATGTTATAAATGTGGACAATTGCACTTGTCAGTCGCCGTGCATTCCATACAGAAGCCTCGTTTACAATGCCGAAAAGGCACGTAAGAGCCATTCATGCTGTTTTTCGATGCAGCAAGTGGCAGATGTCGCTTGTGGCTTATTACGCAATAGTCCATGGCAAGGGGCGTCTTTCCATAGACAAAGTGCGTTCGACTATAGCCCCCACCCCCCGTCAGAGAAGCACTCTTGTTTGTTTCTTTGCTTCAGACATTACTGTCAATCAAAACTGTGCTTATTGCGATGAATGGCACAGTGCGCAAGAATGTTATACAATGTTGCTGCACACGCGTCCCCGTCGGTCGCCAGTCGACTATGATTGCTAGATTGCTAGTCAAGGCCGGCGTAGCCCTCGCAATGGCACGTGGCTTACAGACCGCGGGGTGTTGCCAGGACGCCATGCAATATCAGCTTGTCGGTGTAAATTAATTGGGTGCCCGGGAAGAGAGAGAGGTGAAGGGAGGGGGTGCTTGGTCGGCACGTACACGTGTGACCGGTCATTAGACATTAATGGAACAGTGCTATGTGCTGATGAGCAGAGATGGCAAATAATTGGTGCTGTGAAAACGCGCATTTCACGACTGTTTGCCTTGACGCATGTTATCTCACAACGCCTTAAGGCGGTATAGACTTGCACACTTGTCCCAGGCAGACAGCTGACTCTCTTTTTTTTTGCCTTCAGTGACATTTGGCCCACCTGTTCCATGGCTTTGTCTTCCATATGTTTGCTAATGCAGTTTTATTAGCATGGCAACATAATAAACTGCATCTTACTATATTTTACTAAGTTTACCATAGAGCTAATTAACTTAAATACAGGTCGCACAAAGACATATTGCCACCTTATGATTGCTTGCATTAACCAGCCTGGGTGGAGTGGTGGCCTATAGCCTGGACATATGTTTATGAAGTAGTATGTCTCATTTCCTAGAAAAAGTACACATATACACCACCACCACCACCTTGAATTCCCTTTGCCATGACATGAGTAACCAAATCAATCAGACCTCAGTTCTGTTCAATACTTTGAGCGCCTCAGGCACCATTCGACTGTCACACTGCACATGACCCTGGTCTCTTTCTCTCTTTCTCTCATACACACACACACGTGTACACATGCATTCTGTTCCAATCAAACTATTGCGTCTCACACACCCTGTGTGCATGCATGCATGCATACAACAGAATAAGACCTGCTTTTTTCAGGGGAAGTCATCTACATGGTTTCACAATACATGTAATTTGTATGTAACCCATGAACTTGGTAGCACTGGACCCTTCTGTGCCTCTTCAGCTACAGTACATTATCGCACACAGAAGCACACAAAAACAAAAATGTCAGCCGCAGAAGCACAGAGTACTCAGTGGGCCTCCACATGCACACAAAAACTAGTGTAACGTATGTGCATTAGCCTAGCTGTGCATGTAGAATGTTGGTAGACCTCCCTCCCAACATCAAGAACCTTCTAGTCATTGGACTGGGAGCCTGGGCTTTTTGGTTGCTATAAGGTTGTGGGTTTCAGCCCCTAGGTTATACTGGAATTCACCTCTCTCTTGCATGCACACACACCTATCAATGTTTTGTAAGCAATTAGTGTCACCAGCTTGACCAAGGAAAATTTGAACACAATTTTGACTTTGTAGCATTTCAGCAGAAGTTCCCTGTTCTGTGCGAGTCTTGCCAAACGTTCTCTGTTCTGTGCTTTGGGGATAAGTGGTACTATTTTATATGTCGTACCAGAGATGTACATTTGAACTTAAAGGCAAGCCAGGCAACCCACAGAGCTCACCCTACAGTTGAATGTTTTTTTTGAAAGCTAATAACGTCATAAATTCTCACCAATACATGTGGATTTGTTTGCAGACCAAAGAATAGGAACCAATGATCATTTTTAAAGAGATATGTTAAATGTAAATCATGTAATAAACGTAATGTCCTTGCGTTGCACAACACATCATCTTGCAAGTGGTGTAACAGGACAAAGAAGCTACAGAACCTTCATTCACCCCACAATGAGCCATTGAAGTGTCTACGAAGCTGGTAAATTAACCAAAAAAACAGCATACAATGTTGTCTAGTTTTTCTTTAAAAGAAAGCTTTTTTTTGACATTTAATTTACTAGTTACTTTTGGTTTCATCCTTGAGCTAGGAGACTTTAAATTTGCCAAGAGACTGAAGAGTGGGCCGAAAGAGCCGTCGTTTGCCCCAAAATGAGTGCTCCTTAAAAAACAACGAAATTAACCAAAAATTCTTGCAGTAGTGTGCCTTTAACACATAACAAAACACACCAGAAGTCACCCCTACTCTCACTGTTCTCTATTCTACCAGATAACTGCACTTTATACTTAGCTTATAGCCATCACCCCCTCACACACATACCTTCAATTATGTGCAGGAAGAGCTGACTAAGGAATGCAATTTCACTACTTGACTTGCGCAGGTCTACGTATATGACAAGAAAGACCATTCAATGTTTTGTCATTGCTTGATGGACAGGCTGCCCCTACTTTGTTTAAGTTATGATTTGTTCCCCACTGTGTACTTGGAGAATGGATAACTACCAGATCACAAGGAGACATTTGTTACAAAAAGTGTTTTGTGTTATTGCGTGCTTAGCATAGCTTACCCCACCTTAAGTGTGCAGATAACCAGCTGCATTGGCATCAACAGTGTGCTTTGCAGAGACCTTAATCTGTGTGAGTGTCATTCAGATCTCTGCACCCTATGGCCTAGAACAGTTTGGCTGTTTGTTAGCTATGTGTGGTTGGTTTGTAAGTGTGTATGTGTGTGTGTGTGTGTGTTTGTACGGTGTGTTTGAAGGAGAGATACTTAACTTAGGTGCTGAGTTGGTTAAACACAGGTGGAAAGAGAGTGTGTGCACACCACACACACACACACACACGTGTGAGGGTGGGAGAGAGAGAGAGAGAAGAGTGAAGTGCTGATGTGGCAGTGTGGCTGGATTCCTGCCGTCCAGGAACAGATTGCAGATGAAGCGTCACTGGCACACCCTTCCTTTCTCTCTCCCTCCGTCCATCCCTCTTTCTTTCTATCTATCTCTTTCTGTGTGAGCTTGGGGGAGGATGACCCTGCAAATTACAGTCCCTGGCAGCCGTGGCGTTTGGCCCCAAACCTGATGTGAAGATGGGATCTGTCTGCAGTGCTTGCAGGAGCTGTCCAAGAGCTGGATTAAGACGCTATAATCAACACAACACATCATTTGAGCAGTGTAGCTGTGACTATGCACAGTAAGAAGTTTTTATGCTGACATGCTAGGCTAATTCAGCATATTATTTGGGATCTCTCATGCAGGCACAGTTCTGAAGTTTAATGGTGTAAACCTTTGCTAAAGTATTTTGGAAGATCTGTAGGTGAATCCCAGTGCTTAAACCCCAAGCACTGAACCCTCAAAGACTTAACTAGCACAAATTGGCTGATTGACACCAGTTTAAGACTGTGAGGGTTTGGGACGGTTGGTTGGTTAGGGGGTGGTGGCTGTCATCAAAGCACACACCTTTGCCTTTTGTGTATCAACTGAGACTACAAAGATCCGTTGTGCTCTTGAGCAAGGCACTTAACCCCAAGTTGCTCTAGGCAAGACTGGCACTGATGTCACTGATAGTTGACAAATGTAAGTGGCTTTGGATAAAAGTGTAAACGTAACAAGGAGTGGCTCTGTTTCCATGTACAGCGGCTCTGGCCATCTTGTCAGCACCGCTGCCTACATGGTGACAGACGAAGGATGCTTGGCATGTGTTTATTTAGTGCTGTGTGTCATTGTGAAGTGCATTGAGGCAGGGTGTTGCACAGGAGTGTGAGAGGATTTTTTTTGGTGACTCAAGTAGGACATAGTGTGTCTCAACACGTGTGTTGTTTGTTCTTTAAGCCATGCACCTACGATGTAAATGTGCATTTGAATCAACCGAGTCAAGCCAGCTGTTACTGTTTTTGACCAGAATGATCCCATGGTGATCTCATGGTGCTTCTGAGTAGTGCATTGCAATACCCAAATGTATAGGAATGTTTCTGATCAAATGACTTGGTCTATAGGTCCTCGCTAAACATGTCTGTTTTGCCGTGAGCATGTAACTAAGGACATCATTGAGTAAGCACATATTTGAGCAATGACACAGTGTGGTAGGGGTATTTTCCATTCAGGATGAAACAGAGCACTCGTTTGCTGCGATTTGTGCAGAGAATCTTATTAGTTAAACAACTCACTGCAAATTGAGGTCCAGTTGACCCAAGATGCATGATTATGGGTGCCAGCTTTCACCACCTCTAGGCCAGTGCCCTTGAAATAGTGCATCTCTGTATCAGCTAGTTGATCAAGGTGATCCTTTGTGGGTTTCTAATTTTAAAGAGTGAAGCCTTTGCCTATTGTGAGAATGCAAAGAGTTGGGATCAGTCATGGAGGCCAGGCGATGCATTTTCGCTGGACTTCCTGCTTAGACGTAAAAGCTCGGCCACAAGGAAGCACCTCGCACGCGAGCATTTGGTCCTCATTTAGACTCACTGCATTTGTGTGCCCTCCGTATTCCAAATTCTTCCTCCTCATACCAGGAAATGCCGCTCCGGGCCTACACCGCTCAACACAGAAGACAAGTCAATGGAAGGAGGAAAAAAAAAACTGAATCTTTTTTTTCCTTCAATCTTCAACTCCAGAGTGGTTGTCTGCAATCATATACAGATGGTATCAGCAGGAACTTACGCCAGTGTAGCACTACGTACTGCCGAGCAAGTGTTTAGGGTCTTTTTTTGCGAGAGAAGCTTTGTGCAAAATGCTAATCTGGCGGGGATGAAGGAAAGAACGCTTGTGTAACAGCATCATGAATGGCCGTCAGCCAACATCAAAGTAAAGGGGCCAGACATTATGTTTTCCTCTATCTTGCTCCATTTAGGAAGAAACTAATATATACCTCTGGCATTCGCGATGCACCACAGGCACTGATAGCCACAGGCAAGGCGGACAGAGTTTAAAAATCTGTCCATTAGAAGTGATTGAGTGTTTCTTGGTTTTTTTTGTTGCGACCCTCGCCACTGTCTACCTCTCGCTACCATCGCCTGCCTCTGTCACCTTTCTCCTTCTTTACTTGGCCATTCCTCATCTTCTCTCTCCCAGTTTGTGTTTTGATGTGGCTGTCTCTCTCTCTCTTTTCTCTTGCATTTTCTCCTTCTTGTCAAGTCTCTCTTCTCTCTCACTATACTCACTGTTTTAACTTTCCCACTGGAATCATGGTCAACTTCTTCCATTCCCAGATGGTGTACATACAAAATGATGATAAAGTTGGTGTTGGTGGATAAAACTAGGGGTATGATCAGCCATGTGTGTGTAAGTATGGGGAACTGGGTATTTAGGCTGGCACAGAAAATGTCCTCTTTATCTCTATGGACCCTGTGCCTCAGTTTTGGGACCCATTGATCAAGCACATGCTGCTCTTATTGGAGTTGTAGACCCACAGACCACTCTCATTGTTCCTCTGGACAGCCAATAGGCTGGAGGGTGTGTGTGTGTTTGTGTGTGGTGCTGTTTTTAGCCAGACGGCACAACCCCAGGCACAATTCCCAGGTGGGAAGGAAATCTAGTGTTCTCAGTGGGGTGCTGTTTTTAACAGTGAAATGTGTGTTTGTGTATATCTGCTTTTCAGGGTGTTGAATGTGGAACAATGTGACTCAACCCTCCGCACTATTTTCCTTCCTTCCAATCTCACTCTTTTTTTTTCTTCTTGCACTCTACACTCTGTCTGAATACTGCACAGTCCTACTGATTCTTTTTCTTTGTGACGCGTATTGCAATAAGCTGTTCTCTGATCTGCTGGTAGAATAAAAGTCTTAAAAGTTTTATCCTGGATTTTTTAAACTAGCTATCTTATCTGTTTACACCCTCTGTCACCATGACGACATACAAACCATTCCAACTGTGCCTATGGCCACCAAAGGCCCCGGTGAGATTTCTTAAATGAAGGAGATGGATGCACGCCCTAGTTGCTATGATGTTGTTGGGTGGCTGAGAGCACCTGAAGTGATTGTTTGGACTCTGCGTCTGAGCGGTTCACTGCCAGAGTTGTAGTCTGAATCACCACATGCTTTGAAGAAGGGTTAAACCTCCCTCCCCCAAGGGTTAATTGGCTGTCTTTGTCAGCATGACCTAACGTGTACTGTAGAAAGGTGAACAATTGAAGCATGATCTGTGTCACTGTAAATACATCTTAAAAATCACCACTGGGTTTTTGCACACCAGAATCTTAATTCGGTACATTTCAGAAGCACTCAGAATACACACACACACACACACACACGGTCAGGTGTGAAACCTGGCGATGGATCTGAGGACGCTGTAGCGTTATTGTACCCACGGAGTCTAAGAAGGTATGTGTGTGAGTGTGTGTGTGTGTGTGTGTGTGTGTGTGTGTGTGTGTGTGTGTATGCTAGTGATTCCACTCCCCCATCTGCTCTTCTCCCTCCTAGTTTTGTTTTCCAAAAAAGGCAGCTGTCCAAGAACAATGGGCCTCTTGTTTTAGCATTTAAAAAGGCTCCGATCCAGCCTTATTCTTTTGGAATATCCATCGCATTGAATTTAAAAGTGAGGTGGGGAAAAGAACAACAAATCACTCACTTATATATACACACACACACACACACACACACACACACACACACACACACACACACAGACGCTGTTTTTAAGATGTTTTTAAGACTGAGTGATGTGCGATTTCTCTACTTTTCTAAACCTACACTGTGCCAGTTGAGAGCCAGAGAGAGAGAGAAAGATCACTCGATGGGTTTGGAGTTAAGCGTGTGTGTGTGTGTGTCAGATCCACAAGTAGCTTGCTTTGTTTGCCTCCCTAATTGGGGCGAGGAAGAGCAAACTTTGGCTCCTCTGCTCTTAAGAGGATGGGTGAGGGGTCAACAAACACACACAGAACACACAAGACACACAAAGCAATGACAGAGTGGAGGAAGGGAAGAAGAGAACAAGAGGGGAGGAGTGGAGGAAGTAAAGAAGAGAGGAAGAGGGGAGAAATACAGGAATCCATAGATGCTGGGCGTGGGCGGCTGCATGGCTTAAGACCCACACCCGTCTCTTTGTCCCAGAGAGACCTGCCGATCAGACGCTGGGATTGGCCACATCATCTTACAAGAGACCGCTAGGAGAGGGAGGAAGACTTGCAAAGAAAGGATAGGGTTGCAAGAGTGAGAAGAGAAGAGGGCAACAGGTTCATTGGCAGATGTGTGTGTGTATGTATGCACGCCTGGTGTGGAAGACCAGAGTATGCATACTTTTGGGTTGAGGGAGCGGGGAGGTAATAGCAATCATGAACGACCTGCTGATAGAGTTGATGCGCAGACGTTTTCAGCATGTAACATCAAATGTGTTACAGCTGCTTGACAGGGGAATGACTAAAATGCATCCAAACCTAATGATCTAGTTCTGTTTCTTTTGAAGAACATCGTCATGATTTTTGCTCTTTTGTTTGTGGCTTCACGTGAGGAGTCTGGGTAAAGAATGTGGAAACAGCGGGCAGACTGCTCTGAAGAGAGCAGGGTGATGTCTTAACACTGGTCTCGGTCATGAAGTTTAGTTAACAAACGAGTGGGATGATGGACCGCAGCATACAGCAGACTTGTTAAGTGTGTGTGTGTGTGTATATGTGTGTGTCCCATCATGCTCAATTAGTATGTGTTCATTAGTTCATACTTTTTCATTGTCAGTTTTTGATGTTTTTCAGTTCTTCTTTCTGATGGCTAAAAAGCAGGCAAAAGCACGTTACACCTCAATGAGATCACAAAGATGAATTCTCAAGCCTAAAACGTTTCTCTTGTGCCTTTTTTCACCCCTGTTGTCACTCATTTGCATGAGTTTTATTTACCAGAGGAGACAGACTGCTACTTATCATTTGGTCATCAGACTCGCCCAGCTCCCAGTGTGTCATTAAGTCAGCCTCATTAGGCTTCCGTTGGACTTAAGCGTTTTCTGCGTAATGCTTTTTAAAGATGCACCTGTTGTGGTTTTAATGGAAATGACTGTGTGATGGATGAGGCTTTGGCGATTCAAGGGGTCTCTGTAGAAGTGTAATGTGATAATGTGCTCGCCCGTTTTCTCTCTCTCTCTCTCACACACACACACACACACACACACACACACACACACTCTCACACAGACTCACCAGTGTCCTCCCCCTCGCTGAGCACCTCCTCTGTCTGTCTGTCCTTCCCCTCCTCCTCCTTCCATGGGTCTCATCCACCCTTACATTGCCTGGAATGTTTGTCTTGTTGAGAAAGTGGATGTTCAAAAAGAGCACTGGGTGGAGCACCTTGGCTAGACTGCAGAGTAAGCTCAGAAACTCAAGTAAAATTGTGTTTGTTTGTTTTTTTGTTTGTGTGTATGTGTGTTAGTGTGTGTGTGCACCCATATGTGCATGCATGTGTGTAAATGCACACAAAACACACCTTGAAATTAGTGAGATGATCATTCATGACCGATATGACATGCTATGAGTTATTTACACCATCCAGAATGCACAGACATAGATATCAGTTTAAAAGGGAAAAAAACACTAGTCTGTTGAGTGTGGTATTTGACATATCAGACTAAGAGAAAAAGCACTAGGCTGTTGCGAGTGGAATTTGTATAGCAGCCTCTTAGACTTCAGTCCTTCTCGTGTTCAGAGTATACAGAGACAATGACGTAATCTGACAAAAGGCTCCAAGGAAGTTGAATGATCAGTGTTGTAAAGTCAAGCCTGCAGTCAGTTCACCAGGCTAGCACTGCCTAGTAGCCCTGCTTAATATTGCATTTCACTACAGCACACTCAGGGAACTCTCCAAAGGCTTCAGTTTTCTCCACTAGATTTCTTAGCATCCGATTGGCGAACAGACATTGAAAGCAGTAGGGTTCAAAGTCCCCACCAACTACAAGGTAAACGAATGCCTGTCAAGACTGTCCAGACTCATTGCACAAAGTGTAGTGAAGTGAAAGAGTCTGGTTCACCAAGCTGACACAGTCAGTCATAGTCAATTATAGTTATGGTCATACTGTTGTACTCCTCCATAGACACCCCTAAACCCCATCATCCTGTTGAATCCCAATACCCCCCCAACCGGTTCTCTGGGGTCCTAAGTGGATAGATGCTGGCCATTAGAGTTATCGATCACCCAGGCCCAGGAGTCGACTCTCTTCCCTGGGAGATGGAGGAAACATCAGGCTGGCTGTCCTCAAGACACTTAATGCCTCATAATCCTTCTGCACTGTCATAAAAGGGGAGATTATAGATGAAGGCTCAGCGGCGTGAAGATAAAGCTATTGATTTTTATAAGACTAACAGGAGGGGAAAGATGAAGGGTAAGTGTGTGTGTGTGTGTGTGTGTGTGTGTGTGTGTGTGTGTGTGTGTGTGTGTGTGTGTGTTTTGTTGTCGTTGTTGTCGATGGGTCTCCCAGAGAGGACGAAGGACTTCCGGGTGGCGTCTCGTCCGCTCTGAGTCAGCGCTTTTCTTTGATGCTGCAAACAAACAAAAATCGCTGCAGTGTTCCACCACAAACACACACACACTTTCTCATCACTTCATCAAAAGAGGAGAGGAGAGCGATGAAAAGGAAAAAGAAAGAAAGAAAGAAAGATGAGCAATATGAGCCTCATGAGGATCTCCAGTGCTGGACAACCCCTTTCTTCTAATAAAGCCAAGATCTCCACTATACAGGGAGGGGGCCTATGCAGTCAAGGCGGGGAAGTGAACAGCAGGACTAAATGACTTCACATCATACCCCTGCAATGAAGCTAGCTCAGAAGGAGAGACTAGAGAGTACATTTCTCTCTAATCAGTCAGAGGATGCATTTCTAGTGTAAAGTAGTTGTTGAAGGGCCAGGTGTATCATTGGAAGCCATTTCTCTCTGTGGATTCACTTGAAGGAGGTGAGGATAGTTTCAGAAAGGTGAGTTTTTCATAGAGCAGGTTGCTATATTAAAAAAAATGGCCTACATAAGACATTAATATGGCTTGTTTGGCAACTTAATAGCTGTTTCCATAGACATCCTTGCTTTTTTAGACTATATTTTTCTGCGCCTGGCTAATCTGAAGAAGGGACTTGCTGAAACTTCAGAAAGGGAATGTGTCTGTGCTCTTGCCAGACTGAAGGCCTTTTGGGATGTGTGCTCGTATTTAAATATGTCTTTTTTACACAGTACATTTCAGACAAACACTTTAGTACTCTCATTTAAGTAACCCTACATTTGGGTTACATGACTACATTTCCCAATAAAAGTACCAAAGTATGCTAAACATTACTGACTTTATGCATAAGAAGCGCAGCATACAGTAAGAAAGAGATAGAAATTGAATGGAATGAGACCAAACTGATAAGTATGTGCGTTGATGGAGGCAAAGCCCTTGGTAAATAGAGTGTGTGATTGGAGAGTATTGCGTGTCCTAACAGGCCAATGTGAGGCTGGACTCAGCTGCAGCGGTACAGTTGTGCCCTCTCAGAGTGGATTAATCCTCCCTGACCTGCAATCCCAGAGTAATTGGGTGATGCCTGAGGAGTTTGACACCGAATGAGGTGAATGCCCAGGCCTGCTGGGAAGTCCCTGTGCTCAGCACACACACTGACCCACTGAGGAGAGAGAGGGTGGGGAAAACATGAAACATCACTCAATGGATGGGTGGGTGAGGAAACAGTAGCATGCCTGTCTTCAGACATGTGGACTACACATCTGCCAGGGTTGCTCTGAATCACCAGACCTGCCTGCACAAATGCAACTTCAAAGACAGACTACGTTAATAAAAGATTTGGGAATGAATATGATTGAGGGCAAACTGGGTCAATCAAGCAAAAGATCAAGCCTCATCTTAACCATCCTCATACCCCTATTCACCTAGTAGGTAAAGAAAGTTGACACATATGTCATATAATCAGACCTATATAATCTGTAATGGCATGATTGGCATTCTGGCATTGCAGAAATAAGAGTTCAGTTTTGTCTTGTGGTGGGTTATAGAAGTTAAATATGAAATATTAATTTAAGTTCAGGAGGAAGAGCATTAAAGTCTAACAAATGGAGAAGTTTGTTTTTAAGGAAGTGGCTGTCATCTTTTGAAGGGTGAGTAATTGCCTGTCTATTTAAAATAGCCCAATTACCATCTCAACACTAAAAAACAAAGTGCTTCCAAAAAAATGCGCCAGCTACCAGTCAGTCATTGTGAGAAATTCAGAATAATTTTCGGTGTTTCATTTCAAACCTGCAAAGAGGCAGATGATGATGGTCTTGTTTCCATGACGATTTAAGGAAGGCACAGGCACAGCCATACCGGTTAGAGCATACGCGTCTGTGTCCCAGAAAAGCGAATGAATGTAAATTGGGTCAGGGGGTTCTAGATGGACGATGTTCTAGGAGAACGCGACAGGATTCTAGGATGACTACAATTCTGGATTTGGCCATTCCTGAAGGACTGCAAAGCTGTGTGTGTGTGTGTGAAAGAGAGAGAGAGAGGTGCGTCTTGAGAGGTGAGAGGGGGCAGATATGGCAGGCTGGTGGTGGGGTGTACAGTGTACAGTCAGGCTCTCCCGCACTGGTGCTGTTGTTGCACTTTCACAATCTTCCCCTGCTGCTCTCAGGATATGAAACACAGTTTTTTCTTGGCAAAAAGACACAGAGATATTTCATCTTTCCTTTTTTCTTTGAGGGAGAGAATTTCTCTCTCTGTTTCTTTCTGTGTGTGTGTGTGTGTGTGTGTACAGCACAGGCTTATCTTTCATCACCTTTTGGTCAGTGCCTATTTTATGTGGGTCAGAACCATGTTTGCGTGAATAATTGTGTGTGTGTGGTGTGTAAGTGTGTGTTCCATGCCGGTACACCAGTCTGAAGTCAAAGCCTTGATCTGCATTCATCCATATCTGCCCTGTGTCGGGTATATCAGCCTAACTACAAAAAGACGCCAGCACGTTCCACACAGTTAGTCTCTCGCTCTCTCTCTTCCTCTCTCTCACACACACACACACGCACACCCTTTCTCTCCTTTCCCCCATTCTTCTCTTCTGCTCTTTCCGTCTCTGAACAGACATGAAAGACCCTGTACTGTCCCAGGTTGCCTGCAATTTCCTTAGTGGGAAGTGTGTGTGTGTGTGTGTGTGTGTGTGTGAGCACTCCTCTTGCTTGTCTCATCACAAAGCCAGCACCATGAGATTCTTGGCATAGCTTTTCTTTTGCAGTCATCCATGAGGCCAGGCTGCATGCTCATAGTGGTTGTCTCAGGTCACCTAGCCTTCATGGCTCTCTTCCAGCGCTCCAGGGGCACGCTGGCATAGCGCAGGTCCACTGTCCTGTGGGACGGCAATCAATGGCCATGAACTCTGGAAAGGCAACAGTGGCCAGCTCCTTTTGTTAAGGAAATGCACCTGAATAGAGGACAAGGAGGAAACCTATCGAACATATTCTTCAGGAATATCATGTCTCAGTGCAGATCAAAGAGAGAGTCCTTTTCATGTCTGCAGTGTTACTAGTACTACTTACATTTCTATAACGCTTATCAAGATACCCAAAGCACTTACAGTGGAAGGTGGACCTCACTAACCACCTCCATTGTGCAACAACAAAAAACAGCTACTTGGCTGTACCAGTGTTTGTTCATCTGATATCTCTGACGTACTGACACACGCTGTAGGAATAAAGCAGTTGACGCATCTAAGCTGCACTCACCATTGCAACATCCTGAAATACTGAAAGCTGCAGTGTATTCACAGTAGCAGAGATACTATGCAAGCAGAAAAAAAAAAAAAACGTCCCGCAGAGAAAGGTGAGCTAGTGTGGTGCGTGGGAGGTGGGTGGATGGTGAGGCAGTCGTAGGAAATGAGAGGGAGGGAGAGAGGACCGTTTTCCACTCAACAAAGCTACATCCACCAGGAGAGGCTTTAGAGAGGTGTGAGTCATGCAGGTGTGTTCTCTCCGAGAGCCATCCAGAGTTTAAGGGCTGTGACCGAGGCGTCTGCCTCCTCTTTTAATGGACAGTCTGGTCTGGAAACAGCAAGAGGATACTTATCATTATTTATTGTGTGCAGTTCCACCGGCAGCTGTAATGGAGATACAGATTTTTGGGATAGAGTGTGTCAGCCGAGTTTGTGGGGAATTAAGGAGAACTACTGAGGCTGCTGACAGAAACTTTTTTTAATTGATTGCCTCTCAAGGTGTGGACCACACACACCTGGTACATATTATCCCATAGCATTTGTGGGCCTTTAATAGACTATATTTCACAATGAACAAGCCATTATTCAGAGATCAGGCTTACTGTGTAATGTGCATAAAAGACAGTCATCTTCAGTTGTGTTTGCTTAAAAACGTCCTTGATTGTAATACTTTGGACATACTGGCAAATGCAGGTGTTTTACGTCCAGGAAACAAGGTGACGTCAGTCGTCCTCAAGTCTGTTTACTTAGCTTCTCCAATAGTTCTGTGCATCATAGACTGCACTGCAGAACCAGACCATGTGTGGATTCACACCATATCTCCTGGTGAGGTGAGAGCCTTAGAGGTCATGACTCACACTGGGTCATGCGACGACAGTCCATTGCGTGTCATGCAGATGAAGAAATCAGGAAGTTGTAGGTTTGGGTCAGCCAATTGGGCTTGGGTGGGTCCTGATAGGCTGAGTGGATGACTGACCGATGTCCTCCTGACACAGTTTATGCCTGAGAGGACGTGGTTTCTCAGACAAGTAGGGCTGTTGTCCTGTCCACTCCCTGGAATTATACAGAGTGTGTGTGTGTGTGCACGCGGGCACATTTGTGCATTTGTTCTATTGAAGCAAAAGTTTTTAGGCATGGCATGTCAGCTGGAAGGCTTGAAGATGAAAGCACTTTATTGAGCTGGAAGACTTTGGAAGGATGTTACAGGTCATGCAGGTCTTGTCATGCTTGTTGTGCATGATGACTACCATAATCACAGTAACATGCTGAGTGAGCATATTTCAGAGTGATCTGTTGCAAGCCACCCACTTCTTGGAGAAAAACAGAGAAATGCTTTACAAAATCAGGTCTGCAGCACAGTCTTGGACCCCTGGGAATTGTAAGTTAGTAGACATAAGATACATTCCAAAATGATAATTGTTGTGCTGATGGCACTTATTAAAAACATACATTTGCTTTTTCTTAGCCTTCATTAAGCTAAGATAGCACAGTAAAAGGTGGACAAAAAATTTATGTGAGAGAGAGAAATGGGTCTGGGTTCACAAAATCAGGATCTGAGCGTGGTCCCCATGATCACTAAAACCCTAATGTGTCACGGGTGCTTCCACAGTTCCAGTGAGGAGGGTGCTTTGATGCTGAGATGAAATATATTGTGTGCTGCTCTGAATAGACAAAGTCAGAGACTGGCGATGGCTGAGGCTCTCTGGCTATCAAAGCCCTCTCATTCACTTCCATGCATTTCCCCTCCAAAAATCAGCTTTTTGTGTTTGGGTGAGCTTTTGCGTGCCCTGGTTAATGTGATGAGCAGTGAACAATCTCCAGTGCATCAAATTCTCCAAATGTAATGCAATTAAACTTCAGCTGGCAACGTCAGGCTGATTTGCAGATGTAATCCAGCTACACAACAGAGTGTGCTGCGACCAGAACAGGCAAGTGATTCATATTTTTTTTTTCCTCTCTCTGCTTTCACACACATGGTTTGTTTATTGCTTCGGAAACATTAGTGATGAATCCAGAGCACTCCCATATGTTCAGTATTAACGGTGGGTTTGATGTCTTGGTGCGCCTTAACACTAGACATGAAACAGCCTTCTGTCTCACCGTCTGGCTTCACCGACGAGGCTGGCACACACCCCAACCCCCATTCTGCTGATGGAGTTCAGCTGATGGGAAATACCCGCGTATGGAGACTCATGTCATGCCAGTCTGCTGATGGGAGTTCAGCTCATGGGAGACGAGCACGTGCCCACACTTTCTGCCCTGGTGCCACAACTGAACACTGGGCGCAGACGCCTGACTGGGTGATGTATTTATGGAGTGTCCTGTGGTTGGCCTCAGAGTAGGGCTCTGGGGTCAGTCAGTCAGTCACGCACGCATGCACTCACCACTAGAGTCCAGACAGGCAGACATCCGGGGTGACATTTTCATCAGATGACGAAGGTTTTACAGTGCAGCGTATGTGGACGACTGCACCGGTCGCCATTAAAAATTTACTGATATGGAGTAGACCACACAGGTGTATGTTTCAACTGAAATAATTACTTGTACAGATATCTGTTTGTTTAGACAAACTTGAACTGGCCCTGTTTGTAAGGTGGTTAACATAGTCACAGTTGTTTCAATGCTAAGTTCTGCAGGAGAGAAACCCACGGGGCTTGCAGTGCAGCTGTACTGTACTTAGTCACAAGAAAACTGAGTTTCCTGAAACTCGCGAAAGGCAAGGTTGTGAAAGAAATCTTATCAAAGGAGAAATATGGTCTGAATGGTCTGTTGTTTGATGATGCCGAGGTACAACGTAGACCAAATAGCGAAACGGCAGCTAACGCTAACTGATAGGGACACAGGAAAACAAAACTGAAACAAAGTTCACTGTGCCCCCATCAGTTGTTTAGCAAATTCGGTCGACGTTGCACCAAATTCTCTCGTTCTGTTACCTACCAAGAGCTCTCAGAGTGACATTGGATTTCTTCTTTAAAAATGTGATTTTGTGACGTGTCAGAACAGCCCAGAATAGTGCAGTGCATTAAGTATAAGGGTGGATTTCTGAAATTTGGAGAGCAAATTGATCTGACCACACAGTTTTAATGAGGGAATACATTTAAGGAGAGAAATGAAGCACACTTGATTTGAGTTCTGTTGACACACTGACTACCATGATGAAAGACCTGGCTGTTGGCTGTGTGTGTGTGTGTGTGGAGGGAATATCTTTGTGTGTGTGTGTGTGTGTGTGTGTGTGTGTGTGTGTGTGTGTGTGTGTGTGTGTATTGCAGGAAGTGGGCTGAAGTTTGCTGATGGTGACCTGTAAATCACTGCCTGCCGTTTTCTGTCTGCCTGTCGACTAGGCACGTAGATTTTGTGCGTGTGTGTGTTTGAGAGAGAGAGGGAGAAAGAGAGCACATAGCGTTGTGGTTTCTCTGCTGTGTGGGTGCCTGGAATGTTTCTCACGCTCTAAAAGGAAGTGCTTTGGCTCCCTCAGAACCACTACCACCCCTTCCTAAAAAAACATGGTCCTGGTGTGTGTGTGTGTGTGTGTGTGTGTGTGTGTGTGTGTGTGTGTGTGTGTGTGTGTGTGTGTAAGTGTGTGTGTGTGTAAGTGTGTGTAAGAAAGAGAGAGAGCCTGAAAAATTCACACATTTACTGAGTTCTAGCTGGTTCTTCTGTCACACATGATAAATGTATCACCCAGAGGAAGATGGCCATTTTCAGTCTGCAGATCTTCCTCACATCCCTGAACAACAACCACAGAAGGATCACCAGAAGCTTCAGAAACAGATAACAGATGGCGATAGGGTGGTTCAGCAACCCTGAATGCTATGAAAGTCAGACAAATGTGTGTATTTGTGTGGGTGTTGGTGTGTGTGTGTGTGTGTGTGTGTGTGTGTGTGTGTGTGTGTGAGTGTGAGAGAGAGAGAGAGAAAGTACTGTCTCACTCTAAACCATTTATGAATAAATCTGTGCACCACATGCTGTGCAGGCATGAATTCTATTGGTGACCATACTTTGCACCTACATCTTGCGATGCTTTTTTCTCTGACAAATGTTTTGATAGTGGCGCAGCATCACTATTACTGTAGACCACACTACAACCTGTTAAAGGTGGAGTAAATTATATCGAACAATGTTTGTTTGTCTGTTTGTTTATGTTTGTGTTTGTGTCTGTTTGAACCCAAGACCAAACACAGCACACCAAAGAGGCAGCTCACTCCTCCATTCAGGACTGACAGCTCTCAGCAATCAAACAATAGACCATTCTTACAAAGAAATCTGTTATGAAACCCCCACTTCATCATTTTTCAAACATTCTGGCCTTCACCGGTGTTTTTTTTTTTTTTATCTAGTACTCATAGGAACTGGACAAAATTTTAAAAACAAAATTTTTAAAACCTAACCTTACTGAAGATACTGGTGAATGAGGCCCAGCGTTGTGTTGTTGTTTGGAGGACAAGCTGGCTCCACTTTCTTTGCTTCCAGTTCATGGAGTCAGGGCTGTGTAAGATGAGCTTTTCTGCAGCGTCCTCTGAGGATGGAGAACGAGCAGATTATGAGGAGATGCTTGTTGCTTAAAGTCTTGTGTGTTACAAATCGCTTTAAATAGCCTAGCACTCTGTTATGTCGTTGTTTAGTCCGCCACCATCCACTGACAGGGAACAGTCCGCCATGGTCATCACCTGGGCGGAATCAAATGGCATCAAATTTCATCAGAAATGAACTCTGCTTTCATCATAGTCTGATGACAGCTCTGAATGACAGCTGGTTTGCAGAGGATGTGTGAAATATGCCAGTGCAAAGCTTTCACTGCTGATCTGCGGCAGAGATCTCCTCGGCTCCGTCTCAGCCAAACCCCGCCTTCAGCCATCTGACCTGTGAGTAGTTCTCACCACCCGCGGAGCGATGGAGTGACAGCGTGTCAGAGAGATGGGGAAGGATGGGTGGGTAGAGAAGAAGTGCAGGATGACAGAAAAGACTTGTACAGGTGCAAGTGAGTGACAGAGGAAGGCCTCAGAAAGTGTGTGTGTGTGTGTGAGAGAGATGTCATTTGTCATGGTGGCACGTGAGGGCGGCTGGCATTTTTAGTTGGGCTGTTGAGAGGTAGGTAGCACAGAGCTGTCTCTGTCTTGTGTGGTATTTATGAGAGGTGCATACATGCACGTGCACACACACACACACACACACACACACACACATCCTTTGGGGCTCTTGCTGTATGCAGAGAAAGTCACCCCTGCATGCACAGAGAGCAGCAGTTCTTTTTCTCTCTCTCTCTCCCTCTCTTTCCCTTTGAAAGTAGGGCAACACCTTCAATGTTTCATAGATGCACACTCCAACACCAGTTCAAACACACACACACACACACATACACTCACACCAAGACACAAACAGGCTTGGAAAGTTGGTCTTAAATTCATGGCATGGTAGTGATGAATATCATGGAATGTTTCCTTCCTTGGGTTTAAGTATCACACTTAGGAATGGGCAAAGCTCAGGTATGGCGACAGAGTGACGGCTGTTTCAGCTTTTTTGACATGGTGGGACATAATTGACATTGAATTCAACTGACAGCATTCAGCCAATCAGTTTCTGGTCCAGCTGTGGGCACAGTGACGTCATCATCTGTATCTTAGAGCCAATGGTGTAGTTCTGCCTCATGCCTTTTTGCACCCTCCAGCGCTGCGGTGCACACAAACAGAGCTTACTGTTGCTTAGCCAGGGCCTCCCCGCGCTCTCCCTTAGTAGATCGATATTGCCAATCAAAATAGAGACGCCGCTCATTAGCCAATCAGATGCGAAGTGAGTGGTCCATGAGCTCACACACACACACACACCTCTCTTTCTTTTTTCTTGTCTCTGGTTCTTTCTCTTTTTGTCCCACTCTCTTGGACACACACACACACACACACACACACACCTCTCTTTCTTTTTTCTTGTCTCTGGTTTTTTCTCTTTTTGTCCCACTCTCTTGGACACACACACACACACACACACACACACACACACACGAGGAGCTTGACTCTAGTGTAGTCCTACTCAGAGCCGAGCCAGTGCTGCTTCCGCTGGTGATCTGCTTGTTTTGCCAGCTCCCTGCCCTCCCCCATTCCTCCTCCCCTCTCTCCCTCTGCTTTACCCCCCTCCTCCCCTCTCTCCCTCTGCTTTACCCCCCTCCTCCCCTCTCTCCCTCTGTCGCTCTCTGACTCCTCTCTCTGTCACGTGCCCCCATGGCTATGGCCACTGGATGACCCTGCCTGAGACCCTCAGTTTGAATTAGGTGTGTGTATGCTTTGTGTGTGTGTGTGTGTGTGTGTGTGTGTGTGTGTGTGTGTTAGGGGTTTTGTGTGTATACATGTGTGTCAGTGTGTTGGTGCATCTTTTTTCATATTCGTATGCTGTAGTGAGTGCATGTTCAAGTGTGTGTCTCTGTGTGTGTGCTGTAAGTTAACATAAAGATGAAGTGTGTGTGTGTGGTGAGGGAGAGGCAGGGAATGATAAGGTAATGTTAGCTAGAGTTAGCTAGAGGGTAGAACACTGTTGCTTTGTCTGTGTGTGTGCGTGCGTGTGTGTGTGTGTATTTACCTGTCTCTGACTGGTGTATATACTTGAATCTTGCTATCCTATCCTATGGTGTCTGCGTGTGTGTGTGAGTACGAAAGACTCAGCTGTGGATATTTGCCCTGCGGTCTGATTTTCACTGGTCTGGGAAATATTAATGCGCTCATACACACAAACACACACACACACACACACACACACACACAGTCGGTTCTGTGGGCTAAAATTCATAATTTAGATGCTGTACTGGAGTCATGTAAAATAAGGTTTAATAAAAGCAGTGCACACGCACACACACACACACACACACACACACACAGAAGCGGGGTGTTGAGGATGTGCGTCATGTGGTTAACAGGTGGCCAGGGGGAGTGAGGAGTGCATCAAGATAGACACACACACATGCGCACACACAAACACACACACACACACACAGACTCCATTAGCACTGAATGTACAGTATTCATTTAATTGCTATGTATGAAACCTAGGCATGTGCTCTAACACAGCAACACATGCAACACAGAGAGAGGGTTTGAAGTTAACATGTGTGTGTGCAGTTATGGAGTGACCTACTAAAAGTTCTGCATTTGCATTTGTACGCATGAAGACATATGCATCATGTTTTACTTATAGCCTACTTGTGACTATACATGTCCACACACACACACACACACACACACACTGCTGGCTATTTATAGCTCTGATGAAATCCTGACAGTAGCGACTGCTGTCAGGTGCCGCCCCCACACAGAGGGGAACTGTGCTTCTGGGCGTCTAATTGGTTGCTGGCTTTGGTCGTCAGGGGTGACGGTGGACCCTCACAGAGCTGCTGGTGGGAGACCCACAGACCCAGAGGCTCTCTCTCT
>PYXC01002641.1:5120000-5125000 GCA_015244755.2 Tenualosa ilisha | reverse complement strand
TCTAGAAAATCCATTAGTGATTCCACAGGCTACTGTGAAGTTGTCTGCATGCCGTGTGCCCCCGGTGTGTTGGGGAAAACAATCCAAAATAATGTCCCTTACACAACATATGCTAATTACACAACCATACAGACATGTTAAAAGTTAGTAGTTAATGTCGTGTCCTTTTGTTTTTGTGCTGTGAGTTTATGTTTATGAACATAGCAGTATTGGTAGAGCAAAAGCCATACATATAGCCTGCCCTCTGATTCAGTTAACTGCAGTTCTTGGTTCCTTGCTTGTGGAGCTATTGGTGCTGTGCTGTGCTATGCTAACTAGTTCTCTTAGCCCTGTGGATGGATATATAAGTCTTTACAGGGGGTTAAAAAAGTGACCTCATGAGTGCTAAATCTTCTCACATGATCCTTGGAGGCACACACGCACATACACGCACATACACACACACCTTCTCATCTTTGTTGTTCTTCCTTTTCCTGTCCTTGCCCCCTGCTCTTTAACTTACTTACAGAATTGTAGTGAATGGAGAAGTGCATGTGTGTGTGAGAGAATGACCCCTAGCCTAGATCTGTGAGGTGAACCACACATACACACAAGGAGGGAGAGAGAGACAGAGAGAGAGAAAGAGAGAGAGAGAGAGTATATATAACATAGGCACGCTTTCTCTCTTTCTCTGTCTTTCTGTCTTTCTCTCTCTCTCTGTCTCTCTTCAGACCCCCCCCCCCCCCCCCCCCACCCCACATGTGCCACTGGCATGTGAGCTGGCTTTGTACAAAGCACAGCTGGCCATGGTTCACAGATTGCATGCTTGTGTGTGTGTGTGTGTGTGTGTGTGTGTGTGTGGTGTGTGTGTGTGTGTGTGTGTGATCTGTTTGATCTGTTTCCTGGAATGTGTTTTTTCTGGAAACAGGAGTTCCCCATTAGTGAGGGTCTGCTCAGAAATAGTTCCACCAGAACCAGCGGCAGTCCTTTCCAAAAAAACACAACAACAGAAAAACACCCCAACAGACTGTCTCATCAGAGCCACTTCCAAAAGAAACGACTCCTTTCTAAACTTCTCTCCAAACCCTCCTTGTCTCTGCCAAATTGTTCCCGCTACAGACTGTTCTTTTTGAACCATTTCATGAACCATTAATGCTCTGCCTTACCATAAACCATATCAGACGCTAGTCCTCTGTAAAACCAGTCCAGCTACATACCTTTCCCACTAAGAACTGTTCTCTGTGAAACATTCAGTTCCTTGTGAAAGTACACTTTTCAAGAGCAGTCACACAACAAACAGCCCAAGCCAACACACTTGTGCCCTGTGCAAAAGAGTCTCAATCGTTTTAAAGAAAGTTCCTTTCCAAACAGTTCTTTTAAAGAGACATCGCATTGCACAGTTTTTCACTGAAGGGAGATAAACTAGCATTCTGTGTAGATGTGTGTCTGGCAAAGCTGGCTAGCTTGACACTTGATGTATGTCTTTGTGATATATTGTTATTGATAGCTGGCTTTAAAATTTCTGATCTCTGAGAGCTACTTTTGGTTTTAGACCCAAAGCACCAAACTAAAGAGGACACGTTGTGGTCACACCTGGTGTGGTGATGTGTCTTGTACTAAACCAGGTCTGTGAATGTGGCATGTTATCTTATAGAGACCAAGCAAAATGAAAGTATGAAGTGAGGTGAAACCTAATTGAGTTGGACTAAGTAGGTTGGACATTCTCCATCAGAAACCCTTTTGATAGAGTAAGTGAACAGACTACATCAAGGGCAGCCAGAACAGTCCTCTTAGTATTCATCGTGGGTCATTTTTCTTATTTGGATAACACACTCTCACAGACATGCATTCTCTCTCTGTCATGAGAGAGACATGCCCAGTCCTCGTGTCTCCCTTCCCCTGCCCGCTCCCACCCCACCCCCACCCTGCTGACCCATCGTCCCTGGCATCAGTCTCAAGCCGCATTACATCATCTTGTCCTCCAGCCCTGGACTGCTGACACCAGAGCCCAGGCTGACTAATCAAATGCCCATCTCTGCTCTGACTAGCCCCATGGCTCAGCACTCACCAGACTTGCTCTGGCTCTCAGGTTTCAGATCGCTCTCGCTCTTTCTGGTCGGCTTTCATAGGAGCTGCTGCTAAGATGTTACTGTGTATGTGTGTGTATGTGTGTGTGTGTGAGAGAGTGTATGTGAGCGTGAGAGAGAGAGTGCATGTGTGTGTGAGAGTGTGTGTGTGTGCGTGTGTGTGTGCGCGTGTGTGTGTGCGAGAACGTATGTGTGGGAGACACGAGGACTGGGCATGTCTTTATCATGCACAGTGTGGCACTCACTCACACACACACACACACACACACACAGACACACACCCACTCACACACCTCGGCGCTTAGAGATTGAAGAGTATGCGGGGCACAGTGGTATGAGCCACAGACTTGTTAATCCCTGGGACTTGCTCTGTCTGTCTGTCTGTCTGTCTCTGTGTCTGTGTATGTGTGTGGTGTTCCTGTTCTCTTCCAGAGATTTCCATATTTGTGTGTGTGTGTGTGTGTGTGTCTGTGTGCGTGTGTGTGCTTTGTTATGCTTGACAATATGAATTGATATGTTGCTGAAGAAACTCTTCTGAAGCAGTATTCGGTTCCTGCCATAACATCTCCAACTTGCCAGTCTGAATAGTTGAATAAAATTGTGTGTGTGTGTGTGTGGGTGTGTGAGTCTTGGTCAGAAAATACCATACTGTTTTTGTGTGTGTGTATGAGAGAGAGAGAGAGAAAGAAAGAAAGAAAGAAAGAAAGAAAGAAAGAAAGAGAGAGAGACCCACCCAGCCAGTATGTCTGACCAGACACTTGGACAGTGGGGAGGGGGGGGGGGGAGAGACATGGAGGGATCAAAGACACAATGAAAAAAAAGAGATGTGGATGGAGGAGGAAGACGACTGGGGAGAGAGCAGAGGCACACAGTAGGGAGATACAGACCCTGATAGACTGAGGGAGAGCTGGAGAGAGAGGAAAAAAAGAAAGAGAGAGAGAGAGAGAAAAAAAGGAGAGAGGAGTGAATATAAAAGGATGTAGATATGATTACTGTTACTGGAACATGCTGCCTCATTAAGCGCTGTTGTGATATTGTGATAATATATCATCAGACTGGATGCCAGCTCTGACTGCCCCACCACATCTAAACAGCACATCATAACTCAAGGTTACTCTGACTGGAAAATTAGAGTCATATGGACAGTGGTAGAGTGTGGAGGAGAGGAGGAGGGGGATGAGAAGCCGGTAGAGGAAAGAAAGAAAGAAAGAACAAGGAGTAGGGAGGGAGAGATGGAGGGAGGGATACATGGGCTGTGAATCATAAGGAAGGGGGAAGGAAAGAGAGACAGAGAGAGGGAATGAGAGAGAAGGAGGGCGTTGTCTGCAGTGCATCCTGGGTAGACAGAGGAAGCCACAGAGAGAGATGATGTCACCAGGGAGAACAGAGTGGTGTCACTGAAAGCAGGGGGGTGAAGAGAGAGAGAATGGGGGGGGGAGGGCAAAAGAAAAGAAAAAAACATGTTTGGAAGAAGAGAAGGGTTGGAAAATAGAGGGAGGAGAGGAGAGGAAGAAGAGAGTTTGACACACACACACACACACACTCATACACTCACACACACACTCAGAGCGTGTGGAAAGCGAGGAGGCTGCATTGTGGAGAAGCTTACACTGGGTGTCAGCTGGCTGCATGAATGTTCATCCGATAGCCCCGACAGGCTACTGGACATTAAGACCTGTCCTTGTCTAAACACGCTCCCATATTTATAGATGTTGCACCCAGCAGCACAGCACACAGGCCCTGGATGAGAATACCACTGCATTCATCCAACCATCCTCCCTCTCTCTCTCTCTGCCTTTCTCCATCTCTCTCTCTCTCCCTCTTTTTCATTCTCCCTCTCTTTTTCCCTCTGGTTTTATCAGCATTATAAGGCTGGTTGTTTAAACTAGGCTTTTTAAAAGTTGCCATAAAGGATCCCGTCTCGCCTCTACACCTCCATCATGGTGAGCAGGCTTTCCCCCCTTTCATCCCCGCGCTGTTTATGAACCCCATGGTGATTTAAAACCACAGCCCGGAGAGAAGCTCTTCACACCCCTGGCCATCGACTCTGCAGAGAAAGAGAGAGAGAGGAAGTCTGATGTGGGCTAGTCTGACTCCAATTCCAACTCTGGATGTCCGTGGCTCTTGACTTCGAAGGCCTTCATTTAGTCTGTGGTAGTGGTAGCGTAGTGGTAAGGACCTGGCTAGTGTGTAAGTAGCTGAAAGTTTGGGTCGAATCCGGCTGCCACCGTGTGCCTTGGCAAGGCACTTAACCCTAAGTGCTCTAGGGGACTGGCCCGAACAATTGATAGTTGATGAGTTGTAGTCGTTTGGATAAAGCGTCTGCTAAATGCATAATGTAATGTAAATGTAGTCTAAATGTCAAAACGTTTAATACTAACGACTGCATTTAAAACTAATCGTTTGGAATAGGCTGCTTTTGTTGTGATAGTACCATGAACTTTGAATACTAATACTATTAAACTACTTGACTACTATACTACTAAATAGTGTTCTAAGAAGTGGGGGAAAAGTGCACTTTCGATGAACTCTTTTTGGTTGCCAGACTTTGGACTTTGAATCCGGGATTTGAACAAGGGCCTGAAGAGTGTGATTCACACCAGTGTGTGTGGTTGTTGGGTTAACCCTGGAGGCGTGTTCGGTTCGTTAGTACACTTGACTGACACAGCTGCCGCCAAAAACAACATTAGACACGCACACACTGCTCACACTGAAGTTGAAAGTATCTTGAAATATGCCTACAGTCTTCATACACCTTTGTGTTTTTGTGTGTTGGGCTGTTGGGATATAGGCTGAAGAAAAAAATCCATCACCCATATCCCTGTTCTTTGAGGTTGCTGAGTGCTGTCTGTAGGCATACTGTAAAAATGGCAGCATTTGTTAAAGCACGGACCAAATTTGTGAACTGAAGCTAACACTAACTGAACAGCGCAC
>PYXC01002641.1:4465000-4475000 GCA_015244755.2 Tenualosa ilisha | reverse complement strand
AGGATGTGGCGGCAGGTGTTGGAAAAAAAATCTGCTTCGCTCCACGTGTCTGTGTGTACTGTATGTGCGTGTATGAGTGTGTTGTGCCTTTGTGTGTGTGTGTGTGTGTGTGTGTGTGTGTGTATGCTTACATGAGATTCATGTATGTGTTTATACGTGTGCTTGTAAACACTTATTCAAATAAAGTGCAAACATAGCTAAATATTATGATTAGAAAACAAGAAAATCCATATGAAGTTCATTACTGCCTCTAATCTGACCTACAATGCAGACAGCTCACCCAAACAAAACACAGAGGGACATTGACAATGTCTTACAAATAGATCTATATTAATTCATCATTTGAGACACCACACACACACACACACACACACACACACCACACACACACCACACACACGCACACACCAGCTCCTTCCTCTTTTTAAAGAACCCATAGCCTGACTCATTAACCTGGGTTCCTTTCATTCTCGCTGTAGGCTCATCTACTAATAGTGGGTTCAGCCCAGATCACAGCATCACCAGTATAATGCTACCTGTGCCAGGGGCTCTACTCCTGCCCTTCCCACTGTGCTACTACCCTCAAATGGAGCCAGCCAGGCTACTGTTGGTCCACGCAGCCTCCATTGTTCACTTCTGTCTCCTCCAGAAAGGCAACCTGTCTCCTAAATCGGGTTAATCCAGACAGCGGCTGGCCCAGACTCCAGAAGACCCGGCCATCTCTCTCTCTCTCTCCCCTACTCTCTCTCTCTCTCTCTTGGGAGGAAAAACCCGCCAACAGCCTGACATCGGCCCCTAAGCTCTGAACTCCCCCTTATTATGGGCAATACATCAGTGAGGCTCAATACTGGCCTAAGCCGCTGTCAGATATCAGCTGTCCCGACGTTAAATCTGCTCTCTGCTGGAGGTTGTCATCCAGGCCTGAGGCTCAGTCCCAGAGGAGAGCAAACCACAAGCAGTCCCGGCATGCTCAGATGGTCTCCACTATCTATTTCATTTGCCTCTCATTTTTCTGTCTTTGTCGTTTCTCTGCCTCATATGTTCTTTCTGCCTTTCATCTTCCTTTCTTGAATCTCTCTCTCTCTCATTCCGTTTCTCTCTCCATCTTACTCTCTCAATCTGTTTTTCTCCCAGGTTTTTTACTATCTCTCTCTGTCTCTCTCTCTCTGATTCTCTTTCTCTCTCTCTCTCCCCCTCTCTCTCTCTCTCTCTCTCTCCCTCTGTTCTATCACAGGTGCTCCATTTCCTCTGTTTGTTTGGGCCACAACCTTGATTCACATTTTCCCCCCTTTTGGCCTGATTCTTTCTGTGGTATGATTTCTTATCTAGGATAACACAGCACAGCTAAATTTAACATGGCATGCCAGGGCCAGCCTCCTTAGATGTCTGGCCAGCACCTGGCCCAGATCCTGAGCTCTGAGTGCAGGGCTGCATAGTGAGGCAGAGAGCCTGGGTCATCCTCCTCATCTTTCTCATTTATCTGGGATCGCTTCTAAACCTCTCAACCTCTGTTCAGCACAGTCATATATGTGCTGAACAGAGGTTGTTCAGCACATGTGTATATATATATATATATATATTTATATGAGCAGTTCTAACTCACAGACAGTAAAGGAACTCTCCTACTGTCCTACTGCCAGGTTAGCGTATATAGCATATGTAGCCTATTCAGTCACTCATTTATTAATATGTATATTCTTTTGAAGAACAACAGTGAAAGTTAATAAAAGATAACAAGGCATTTTTCAAAAACCAAACCATGCGGCGCTCTAAGTATCTGTCCACTATCTGATCTCTTTGAGATTATGGTCTGATGAGCACAGCCATGATTGTATGACAGACAGGGAGATCTCTCCGGTGCTGAAGCACCACAAGCACATGGACTGGCATCAGGTGAACTACTTAGTCAAACACACACACATGCACCCACCCACACACCACACACACACACACACACACACTCTCTCTCTCTCTCACACACACACACACATAGTAACACATGCATTAACACACACACACACGCACACACACAGAGAGAGAGAGAGAGAGAGAGAGAGAGAGAGAGAGAGAGAAATACACAGAGACCACTGTCCTGATTTAGTTAGTAATGAAGAACTAAAGCCCCTGACTGATGACTCCTCCTGTCAGCAGAGGCAGCCGATGAGCAGGCATGTTCCCCTGAGGCCTATTGATTCTGTGCTCATCTTTGTTGGATACGCTATTACAGATCAATGGCACCCAGCTGTTACCCAAACAAAGACGTCATCAACAGCAATTGCAGACAGGGCAAGAACCTGCCATCCTAAACTCACTATCCTCTATCCTGTTAACCTAATGTTAGAAAAGGGCCCTCTGGGAAATGTAGGAAAAAGCAAACGCTGCAGCATAGTTTGCTTGCAATAGAGTATTTTGAAAAACTGAATCAGCCTTAAACAAATGAATTACTCAAGTAACTTATATTAGTCTAAAGTGATCTGAATGGGAGATAGATTAGAAGGGAGTAGATTTACTAATGACATTAACTATGCATCTTATTCCATATCTGCCTGAGAACCTGTCCAGTTGATAAGTGAATCCTGACATTGTGTTACCCTATGGCTGAGCTCACTCTGGGTCTCTGGCTCCTCTGTCAGATCATCAGATCAGGAGTGTGAAGATAAGCAGGAGATAATCTAACCATCATCACCCCTGTCCTCTCTGAGCACAAAGCTAATGCTACAGCTAATCACTCCAATGTCCAATGATCTACCAGAGCAGCGCTGGCATTGCAAGGATTGGTTTGAGTTGTTTGTGGCTGCCAAGACATGCAATAGCTTCAGCTTGAGGAGATGCAGAGGTTTGGCTAGCACACGTTTGCCACCCCTCCCACACACACACACCCACATCCCCACACCCCCCTATCCCCACTCCACCCCCCCCAACACACACACACACACACACACACACACCACACACACACACACACACACGCACACACACACGCACGTACACACGCACGCACACACACACACACACACACACACATACATACATACACACACACACACACAAAAGAAGGATTTTCTTTGGCATGGCTGAGCCTTATGCAACACGGGCTCAGAATGCAGAGCAGGCCGATAGCAATCTCGGCACAAACAAATAGTGAAATATGAAGAGAGCTTTTTAGCTCGGGTTTCAGCTGCACACAAGCCCCGTTTGTCTCCGCTTGGCCTGCGTCTCTTCCCCTCATCCTGCCCCACCGCTGCTCCGCTTCCAGCGGAAAAGGAGAAATCCACTGTGCCACGCAGGGCTCCAGAGAACGCCGAACCAAAAAAAAGGTACTACTTAATTTTGGGGAGGCGCTGAGAGAGATGTCTGATATCTGTACAGCAGGGAGGGTGTGAGGTGTGTGTGTGTGTGTGTGTGTGTGTGTGGTTGTTTCATGGGGGTAGGGCAAGGGGAGTGTACCAGCCAAAAGCTTTCCTCATCCCTGTGCCAGGCCAAACAGCATCTTTTCCTCTTCTCTCTTGTTATCACAGACTGCAGCTGAGGGCTGTGATATCAGCACAGAGCAGCCACTTCCACTGCCCATTTCCCCAGCGGCGACATGTGGGCACTACACTCACGACTCACCCCCATGCCAGCCTCAGGAGGGGCATTCTCAGGCCCCGCTGCTGATGGTCGCGGTCTAACTGACTCCATTCAGCACTTCCGACACCAGGGGGATGTGGACGCTCAAACACACCAGTAAATTTGGCAAAGCTAAACATGATGCTGAAAAGGAGAGCTTGATTAATTGAGTTACATGGTTTTGTTTAACCCACCTCATCCTTTCTCTTCTGCATGGCCTTGGCTTAAAGTCACACAAACAGAACGGCAGAACGTGCGCGCACACACACACACACACACACACACACACACACACACACACACACACACACCAAAATCCTACTGTTCAACTACAGCACTCTCACTCTTTAACTTAATTAGGTGGATAATGAGGCTGATTTGAGGGGAGCTCTTTGCCAGACGGGTTCCCAGCCAGCTGCCACTTTAGACGGACACAGATCCCCTCCCCTTGACCCTCTCCGGAAGGCCCACATCCATCAGGACAGACAGGCAGATGTGCCCTGCAGTGACCCCTGGGATTCACCAGTATAGGTGGAGTGTGTGCATGTGTGTGTGTTTGTGTGTCTGTGTGTGTGTGTGTGTGTGTGTGTGTGTTGTTTGGTGTGGTGAGCGGTGAGCAATGCTGACCTCTGCAGATGAGTCCCTCCTTGCTGACGGTCTGCTTGCAAACGCCACAGTGCTTGCCCTTCTTAAACGTCTTCACCCGGAAGGTGTGGGAGTGGACGGCTTCAAACTCCTCTGGCTGCAGGACGGAGGGATAGGGAGAGAGAGAGAAAGAGAGAGAGAGAGAGAGAGAGAGAGAGAAAACACAGAGCTGATTAGGCTTTCTCCCTTTCTTTCGGGTCACGACTTCAATTAGCCACGGCTGCCATATATGATCAGCATTGGTGGGAAAGTGGCTATGAATTTCATTACTGCTGACTCAACGCGTGTGACTCTCGCAAAAAAACACTAAAGCACAGCGATAAATCAGCCGCTGCCAATCCTTCCCCGCTCAGCTCACTCTTCCACAACCCACTCTAGCTTCTTGAAGTAGAACCCACGGTGAGAACCTCTCCCAGTATGGCAGCCATGAGGAAAGAGAGGGATAGGGACAGACAGACACACAGACAGACTGCTGCCCTGAAGTCTGACTAGCATCCCAGCGGTGCTCCGTATCACAGCAGATCTCGTTACGAGGCCTAATTAAATGTGTGGGTGGAGAGAGGGATGAAGGGATGGAGGGATGAAGAGATGGAGGATAGGGGGGCGGGGGACCATGAGTCAGTGCTGCCTGCTGCCACCCTGCTGTTGCTGTCTAATGATCCTAAGGGATGCAGCGAGTGTGTCTCTGTTCCTCAGTTAGGCCTGGGAGGGAGATTGGATGAGGCAGCAGGGACATCTCACAACGACACACACACACACACAAACACACACACACACACACACACAGACACATGCACAACTTGTGTACAAATAGACAATTGCTGAAGGGTTCAATGTTGCATTGCATTGTATTGAAAAATCTCCCTCCTAAATGATGAAATAGACGCTTCCACCCAGCTGTCTGTTGTAGATTTCCCCTAACTGTGTGTACAGATCAGAAAGGGAACAAGTGCAAACACAGACAATTCAGATGATTGCTAAAGGGTTCAATGTTAGACCGTGATGTCTTTGCATAGACATACACAGACACATAGACACTGAACACATCCCTTCTGGACAACAGAGAGTCCAGTATTTACATTTGCATAATCTCCACTGCATCAGATCTGCTGACTGAGATTCCAAACTGACCACTACTGGAAAAGCAATTGATTACGATCAGGTAATGAGATGGAATGGGTCATACTCAGAACCCTGGCAAAACCAGTGTTTAGTCAGGAGTCTGGTTTTGCACAAGTTGTACTGCACCGAGGGTTCAAACCTGAGCCTCCAGCCACAGACGACAGACGAATGGCCCCAGCACTGAGCCCTGACAGCCGACACACACAGGTATACACACACCTCCATCAGACACAACCCAGCCTCTCTCCCTCTGACACGTGGGAACTAGGGGCTAGTGAGAGGCCATCCAAGAACAAGGCAGAGCTGGATGGGAAGAACGTGACCGTAGTCATACAGCGTGTCCGTCTCCACCTCCACACGCACACACACACATACACACACACACACACACACAAACCACCTCCCTCAGCCTGGTTCTGCCTGGAAGGTCCCGTGTGGCGTGCAGGTGTGTAGTGTAAGGCACAGGAGGGAGCTGGGCTTGACAGCAGCCGCTGTTCTCCTAAAAAGACCCCCTGTCTGAGCCTCACTGTTATTCTTCTCTACAATTACATCCCAACTCTCGCTTTCCTGTCTGCTTTTGGACACTCTGTGTGTGTGTGTGTGTGTGTGTGTGTGTGTGTGTGTGTGTGTGTGTGAGTGTGTGTCTGTGTGTCTACCAGGGGGGTTACAAAGAGGTTGAGAAAAGAAAGAGAGAGCAAAAAAGAGTCAGGGAACAAAAAACGGAAAGGGCAAACAAACTGATTTCTCAGCCCCTCTGGTCCTGTGAGCGTGGGTTCGATGGGAACGAGGACTTGGGCTCCCCCTCAGTGTTCATCTCCTTCCTTAACTCGGGCTAAATGGACGGCTTTTGGTGATTCAGCCTGTGTGACTTCACTTCCTGCCACTATTTGTTCAGCTGGCTTGCGTTTAACGTCGGGTTTAGAGAAGACAGGATTTCATCGTCTTTATACAACTAAAAAGCCTGAAACCACTTACAAAGCACACATTAACAAAGTTAGTTCACACTGTAACAAAAACTTCATAGACTGCAGAACTGCATAGCTAAACTGAGCAAAATCCATGAGGCTAAATAATACTGACCAACAAATATAGCCATATATTTAAATAAATTCCACACAAGTAAAGAAAGCCAAAATTAATAGCAAACCCAGATGAATACTTTTCAAAATAATGAAAAACTCTCCCCGCTACAATATCTACCAGACGAGTCAGACAGACGCATGAGTCTGCCGTGGGCTTCTGCGGACCACATGCAGAAAGGGGCATTTAAATATAAAACACTGGCAAGGGCTTATTGGATTCTCTTTTAGCCAGGGAGCCCCTTTTCCAGAGCCAGTTCTTTCTTGCCTCCCTTTCCCGTGAGGCATCCGTCCAGTCGGAATACGAAGCAGGTCTCGGACATGACATGTGGCTGGCACATTCAGAGTGGGGCCTCCTGACTGCCTGCAGAGCCAGACACCCCTCTTTGGGGGTGGGTGAGGGCACCACTGGGGCATCGAAGTGGGAGAGTTGACGCCGGTGGGTGGTGCGGCTGGGTTCCCACACACTGGCCTTGTGTCATTGCCAATAATTATGTCCTCAGCTTCATGGCATGGAAAAAAATAAGCGGGCCAAAGGCGCTGGATCCCAGGCATACGGGCAAGCGGCGGGCAGACAGGCAGACAGGCGGGCGGGCAGGCGGGCGAAGCCGCCGCGCTCTAAAGCGCTTCTGCAGATGCTCCCTGGGCCAACGATGGAGCTCCATACTCAGCACATAGGGGCAGATTTATGGGCTGAGACACTGAGCTGGCTGGGCCAGGAAATCTCCAGGTCTGGTTCTCATAGGACAGCAAGTCTGGTGTCTCATCCTCCAGCCATTCTCTTAGACTCTCAGGACTTTCTTTCTTTTACTGCCTCTCATTGCTCTCTCTCTCTCTCTCTCTCTTTCTCTCACATACTAATTTCTTCACTTCTCTTCCTCCACATAAGAAACATCTCTTTTTCTACCATTCTATTGAACAGTTTAACTGTCTTTCAATCTATCTGTGTCTATCTGTCTGTCTGTCTATCTAGCAATGATCTTCTCTCGTCATGCGCGCAAACTTACAAAAGGTCAACCTAAAGCAATTAGAACGAAACCTGAATACAGACTCACAGTAGGACCTTCCAGGAATGAAAGTGAATGGACTTCTACTAGTCCCTGTGTAGTGGATGGTGTGAATACACTACACCCGTCTTCTGATGTGTCAGTCTTCACTGCAAGCTCCACGTGGGCAGTGTGTGTGTGTGTGTGTGTGTGTGTGTGTGTGTGTGTGTGTGTGTGAGATGCAGGATGGTGACTGACCTTGAGCGCAATGTGGCGGCAGTCACACAGCCGCTCCCGTCGTCCTGCACTGTCAGGCTATGCCTCTGCGCCGTGAAATGTGATTAGCCTAATCTCGTTAGGCCTAAAACAATTAATGGAGCTATGCGCAGGGCCTGGTCCGGCAGCCAGCGCCTATCGCGGGCGTCAGAGCAGGGGGGGAGGAGCCGGACTGGCATATTCGCCGGAGATGAGATCTCCGCCTGTGCCAAATCGCAGCCTGTCACCTGCTAAGGCTAGGGGTCTGTTTTGCTGCTGGGTTTGTGGATATGGTGTGTGTGTGTGTGTGTGTGTGTTTGTGTGTTTGTGTGTGTGTGTGTGTGTGTGTGTGTTGTTACTGTGTCTATCGGCTGTACCTCATAACAGGAGGAGTACAGCAAGGAATGTGCCATAAAAGTGAGCATTCAGAAAGACCTTTCTAAAAAAGAGCAACAGAGGTTCTATTTTAAAGCAGAATAAGCTCTTTCAGTGCAGCTTTAAGCCAGAGCATAGTTGGGTGAGGCATGTCTGAGTGTCACTGCATGCAAGGAAAAGAAAGACTAATAATGCCAAACAAATCCTAACAAAGACACCTTTGTAAAGATTACACGGTATTACTGCAAGTCACAGATGTTATGACTCACTTGTTGGACCAGAGGTTTTGAACATTATGGGAAAGTTCACAAATAATTCATCAAGAATTTATAGTTGTAATGTAAACATCAAAAAGCCATGTTGGCGACACGTTTAATCTCACCACAGATGAAATATAGAGCTGTTTCCATGACTCCCTTTGCTCCATAGGCCACCTAGGCAGACAGTTTATACAGTTGCTATAGCAACGCTGATCTCGGGGCCCTCTTAGGGAAACTCATCCGCCCCGTGCTTTTGATCTGATTGGAGCTGTTGATACAAAAACTTTTGTGTGCTTGGCCGAGGTCCACAGCATGCACTCCCACCCTCACTTTATTTCATCCAGACACAGACTGACGTGATTTGTCCCCATGCTTTTGCTCTAATTTGAGTGGGGTTTGTATGAAGACATAGAGAGCTGATGTCTGAGAATCCTGACGGATCCTGAGTGAAATGCTTTTTACCCTCCTGCAGATGAAGTATGGTGGGGGGGAGAGAGATGGAGATGATGAGCAGAGATCAGGAGACAAAAGAGAGAGGGAGAGGGGGAGACAGAGAGGAGGGAGGGAGACGAGACAGGAAAATATCTCAATTTCAGTCTGTTTGGGCAGCTCTACACACAACCTTGAAGATAAAAATCCTTGGAAAGCCCTTGTTTTTCTTCCCTCTCATAGATACACAAGCTGACATGCAGGTTGGCAGAAAGAGATTGACTGATATAGATAGACAAATACAGACTAACAGGTAAGCAGATAGACAGATAGACAGAGAGACAGACAGTGACAAAGACTGACGACAAGTTTGCATGGAGGGGACAGAGAGCCGTCCCGCTCTATTTAACTACATTTTGTGTGCTGAATTCTCCCTCCTCTCTACCATGTGTCATGCATCAGTTGTTTTGGTTCATTCTAGGAGGGGCAAGGGGGGGTTCACAGCATATCCCAGCCTCATGCTTCATCTCTCATTAAAGATGAGCCAAGATGGCTGGCAGCAACCACAGGGCCATAAAGCCTCCTTTTATGACTCTAATCATTCTTTTCTGTCTGTTTCACAGCGAGAGCGCTCGCAAAAAAGAAAAAAGAAAAAACATCCACACAAACAGAACATGCTCCACCATTGGCCTCCATGCGTCAATAACAGGCCTGGTCTCCTTGTTTGTCCTCCAATGCTATGCAAATATAATGTCCAGACAATGTAGCGAGGCTCTTCTGTTACCCTAATTGTTTCCGTTCATTAAAAACAGTGCCGGCATTCTCGCATTTTGTTTCTTGTTTGCGCACACTGGAGGTCCCTGGGAGCTTTCAGGAGGGCGAGAGAGATCAGAGCGGGGACAGAATCGAGGGTAAACGCCTCTTTCTTTGTGATCGCGAGGCTGTTATTCGGACAATCTCATTTTTTTTCCTCTCTCGTTTTGGTTTCAAAGCTCGAGGCTTTGCCAACCATGCAAACAAATTTCTACCCCCCTGCCTGCTTCCCAAACCTACAAAAAAAAAAACATAAATAAAAGATGCCACAATCCTGAACGGGCACAAAAGCGGGCACCCACTTTCTACCCCCTCTGCAGTGGCTGACGTTACTAAATACACAGCCCCTCGCTGAGACGATAAGCCCCTGGGAAACCGCGCTCTGCCCCATTCAGGCCGGCCGTCCCCACAGGCAGACAATGCTACC